>PVIH01007815.1:0-96992 GCA_004025045.1 Sigmodon hispidus
ATTAGATGGGTCCTGATCAGTTGTGGCACTTTGGTTTGTGTGTCTCCTGTCACCTCTCTGGTCAGAGTTCGAAACCGCCCCTCAGAGACCCCTGCAGTTGGTTTGCTCAGTTCACTCAGTTCGGGGTCGCGGTAGGGGTCCTTGCAGATACCCTCAGCAGCAGCAGGAGCTGTGGGTGTGGCCAGGTGTAGAGTTCAGCTGCCCCTGTTCCAGAGTGCGCTGGGACGCCTCCACTGTGACATTTTAAATGTAAACCTACATGCATAGATACACACAAAGAAATAAATATTACAAAATTAAAACTATATTTTGACAGATATTAGGTCTAAATTTATGACAAATTATCATTAAAATCCAGTGGAATAAAGGGATAATTGTGGATTTGATGCCCTATTTGGAGGAATTTGTTTTGTGTATTTGTGTATATATACACACACAAAACAACTCTTCTCATTGATTTAAAAGTCCCCTTTATATAAATAATAGTGTCTTCAGGAAAGTTACCATATGCATCCCTGCTATGAAGTTTGATGTGTATCTCAGTCAGGAAGCAGGCATGACTGATCTACATGCTAGATGTTTATCTCAATCAGGAGGCAGCCATGGCTTGACTACAAGTTTGACATGTATCTCAATCAAGAAGTAGGCATGGCTAGTCTACAGAGGTTTGCACTTTCACTGCCACACATAGAATAAGTCAAAATCTTCCAAGGAAAGTGGCAAAATGCTATGAACCTTTATGTGCCTATGAGAAAATGAAAGTGACTATCAAAATCAGAGCTGGCATTGCTCTACAAAATCCATCAATAAGATGAAGAGCACTACTTTAAGAAGTGATAGCTGGCTCAGATTTGCTTTTGAGTGGGAACTGTAGATAGAATTAAAGATATGAAATAATTCCACTTGTAGGAAGCTGATGTGCTGGTATATCACATAAAAGAGCTGTCCTGAAGAGAACTACACTATCCACTGCACCTTCTTCTGCGAGGCTGATTGGCCAGTTAGGAAAAACTTCAGTGATAGAGTTAGATTGTTACAGTCTAGAGCCTAATTACAATGGGATGTCTAGTTCCCTTACTAGCCCTTTCTTGCCTTCTTCTTTTCTTGAACTAACATCTTTAAGATCAATGGGCAAAACTTTTAGAGTGTACTAAGAAAGCGTACTTCTAGATTGTATCAATCAGCATTGGAGGCCGAGAACAAAGACTTCTTCACTTCTCTTTTATCTGTCTTCCTAATGTTTCTATCAGTGTATTTTAAAAGTGCTTAACATTTTGACTTTGCTTCTTCTATTACTAGAAACAAATAATAACAACAAAATATCTATCAAAATATAACCACATTGAAACATGAAATGTGGCAGTAACCTAAACATCTGCTCCTGAGTAAGCCATATTTGGCTCCAGAAAAAGTATCTCTGATGTCCTTTGAAATGAGAGTTGTATGATTATGTCAACAGGTGGATTAGTTTGGGTTCTGTAAAAGAACATAATTAAGAAATATATAAAGGGTTTATTAAGTTGGTCTACAAGATATCATTCAGGTAGTCCATCAAAGGCTGTCACACACTGAAGAGTTCAAGAATGCAATAGTTGCTCAGTATGTGACAATGAATATCTTACAAATCCCAATCTAATGTTAAAACAGTGGAGTATTATTGGAGAAATGTGGTTTTCCCTTCAATGTTGAAATCCAAAAGAAGTTGGTACTTAAACTGGTGAAGGAATTCCTTGGCACAGAACAGAGGAACTTGCCATAGAAAACCATAAAATGGAGACAAATAGCACAAAACAAGTTTTCTCATTTTATATCTTTTTATCTTATCTGATTTTAGCAGGTGATGTTCAAATTAAGATGGATCATACTGATTCAAATAGTCTAATTTAAAAATGTCCTCACAGAAGGACCTGGTAGCTTGTGAATTGTTAAATCCATCAAGCTCTTTGAAAGCACTCCATTTTCTCATCTTTTCTTCCCTTTTTCTCCCTCTTCTTGTCATGAAAGTGCCTTGCCTAATCCCATTGGTGTGTTTAGACACAGCAAGAGGACTTACCAGTAAGCCACAACAGAACTAATGTGCATTCCTAAAACTCTGAACTTTCATTTTAACATTTTAACAAAATAGGTAATTTAAAAGTAATAAAAAGAAAAATGATAGTTGGGTTAAAATTATTAAAAACCACAAAAAGTTTCTAAAATAGAAAGTAAACATTGTCTATGCACATGTGCAAATTAAGAAACACCATATGGGCTGTGTTAATAGCAGAATTTTCAGAGCATAAAACAAAGACATTATTTTGTGTGCACAATTTACTTATTATTTAATTTCAAGCACATTTTTCTTTGTTTCTTAGCATTTTCTTCCAGTTTACAATGTAGAAAATCTAACCTATATTTGTTGTATTTCTGTAATAATTATTTTGAAGAATAAAATTTTTATTGCAGTACCATATAGATGATTTACAGTAGTTACTAAAATATGGAAAATATTAATAAAAATTAATAAAAAATATAGGTGAAATTCAATTAACTCTATGCATATAAAATATCAAGGAATACTAAAACTAATAGAGACATAAAAGCTATATTTTTTTCTCTGTAAAAAAGTCATTTACCACTAGAAATTGTTACACTATTAGACTAACCTGTCTTTTTCTGGGACCTGGACCAGTGTTTTCTCAGACTTCCAGCTGAAGATAATTCCAGAGTCAAAATATGTCTAGAATTCTTGCTTCCATGCTTGTTTTCCACAGATTATGATTAAGAAAGTGATGAAGTCCAATGGAATCATGTCAGGTAAATAAGCTCTATTATCACACTGCTTTGATATAAACTCCAAGCAACATCCTTTTCTGTATGTATCTGTGCTTATTCTTGCATATTTACACTGACCCCTCCAACATACAGAGCATATCAGACTTCCTAATGGACTAATAATCTCTTTGTAGCTGTATTACACAGGTCCCTCAGATAAAGTGTACCATACCAAAGCAGAAAGGTATTAATTCCAGTTTCTGCCATAGTTTATTATTTTTTCTTTGTTTGAAATTTGTCTTCATGTACATGCTATGCACTTAATGGTTGTTCATTCATCCCACCTGAGCATAGTATGTGCATATGAGCATAAATGGACAAGCATAAGTATGATAGCATTTGCAAAGCTTTTATGCTCCTGAGGACAAATATAGAGGAGAGTGCTTCTTATAAAATAATATTATTGGGATGGACATCTTTCTGAACAGCATAACTTAATGGTGTCCAAGGCAGAGTATGATTCAGGCAGCTTCAGACAGTGAGGATCCTGTGACCTGACCAGAGTAAGAAATCGAGGGGACTCCGTGTCCAGAGCAGACATGAGACACAAAACCCCTGTAGCTACAATAGACTAAGATTCCACTAAGACCTGACTAAGAGGGAACCAAGGAAGCAATGGGCTGATGTCAGTGCAAGAATACATATAACAATATCGCGTTAAAAACTCACCGTGAGATATGTTTTAAGTGAGGTTTATTTTGAGAGAATTACTTATAAAATAGAGAAGATTTTAAGAGAAAGTGAAGGGATAAAGTTGCAACGCGCCAGAGCGTTTCTAAGGAAACCTCCTCACACATGCATCACTGGCCCGGAACTGGAAGCCCCGCCCCATGGTGAGAGCTCCCGGCCCTGCCTGAGAGAACTGCTTCCTGTCTCTCTCCAGGTGTTGTCTGAAGCTTGTTCTCGTAGACCACGCCCCTCTCGGCTTCTGATTTCCCTCTACATAACAATATAAAGAACAATAAGGCACCACCAGAAAAAGCTGATGTCTATAAAATACCAAGACCTGAACAGAGCAATGAAGAGGAAACAGAAATAAACAACAATACAATCACCCTTATGAAGATTATAGAAGACTTAAAAGAGGATATGAAAAAGTCCTTTAAAGAAACAGAAGAAAAAACAAATAAAAAATGGAAGAGATGAACACTGGAAGATTAAGGGGATGTAAATTGGAAAAGAAGAAATGAAATTATCTCTACTTGCAATTATATGATTTTATACATATGTGACCCAAAAATTCTACCAAGGAACTGCTGCAACTGATAAACTCCTTCAACAATGTAGCATAATACAAGATTAATTCAAAAAATCAGTAGCTTTCTTATACACTAAAGACAAACAGGCTGAAAAAGAAATAAGGGAAACATCACACTTTATAATAGCTGAAAATAGCATTAAATTCCTTGGAGTAACTATAACCAAAGAAGTAACAGATCTGCTTGACAAAAACTTTAAATCACTGAAGAAAAAAATTGAGGAGGATATCAAAAAATGAAAGATTTCCCCATGCTCCTGAATAGGTAACATCAACATAGTAAAAAATGGCAATCCTACCAAAAGCAATCTATGGATTCAATGTAATTAACATCAAAATCCCAACAAAATATTTTGCAGACCTTGAAAGAACAATATTGAAATTTATTGGAATAACAGGAAATTCAGGGTTGCTAAAAACAATTTTGCTCAACAAAATAACATCAGGAGGCATCACCATCACCATCTTCAAGTTATACTATTGAGATACAGTATTAAAAATAGCCTGGTTCTGGTATAAAAACAGACTTGTGGATTAATGGAATCGAATTGAAGACCCAGACATTAACCCATACACATGTGCATACCTGATTTTTGACAAAGAGGTAAAAAAATATTCAATGGAAAAAAGAATGGTATCTTCAACAAATTGTTTTGGCACTCCTGGATGTCACTTTGTGGAAAAATGCAAATAGATTAAAGACCTCAACATAAAATTATCTATGCTGAACTTGATAGAAAAGAAAGTGGGAATTATCCTCCAATGCATTGGCACAGGTCGCCACTTCCTATATATAACTCTAATAGCAAAAACACTAAAAACAATTAATAAATGGGATCTCCTGAAATTGAGAAGATTCTGTAAGGCAAAGGACACAGTCATTAAAACAAAACATCAGCCTACAGAAAGGGATAAGATTTTCACCAACCCTACAAGAGACAGAGGACTGATCTCTAAAATATATAGAGAACTCAAGAAACTAGAGCCCAAATCCTGAATAACCCAAACAAAAATTGAGGTTCAGACCTAAAAAAGGAATTTCTAGCAGAATTACAAATGGCTGAAAGACACTTGAAAAAAAATGCTGAACATCTTTAGCCATCAGAGAAATAGCAAGTGAAAACAACTTTGAGATACTTACACCTCTCAGAATGGCTAAAATTAAAAACACAAATGACAGCCTATGCTGGAGAGGATGTAGAGCTAGGGGAACACTACTCCATTGTTGGTGGGAGTGTAAACTGGTTCAGCCACCTGAACAGCAGTATAGAGGTTTCTCAGAAAACTTAGAATCACTCTCCCCAAGGATCCAGTATTATGCCCAATAGTGCCTAAAGACACACATTAACACCCCCGAACCATTAGCTCAGTTATGTTCATAGCATTATTTTTCATAATAGCAAGAACCTGGAAACAACCAAGATGAATGTATTAACAAACTGGCTAATCTACACAATGGAGCACTACTCACCAGTAAGAAAAAATTATATCCTAAAATTTGCAGGCAAATGGATGGATTTGGAGAATACCCTCCTGAGTGAGGTCTCACAAACCCAGAAGGATAAACAGGGGATATATTCGCTCATTAGTGGACTTTAAGCAAAAACATTCTTTTTCATTGAAAGATGATGGGTGAATAAAGTGATTTAAAACACATACATACACACACAGAGAGAGAGAGAGAGAGAGAGAGAGAGAGAGAGAGAGAGAGAGAGAGAGAGAGAGAGAGAGAACAAAACAAAGCAAAACAAAACTTCTGGTTTGTCTGTAAAACGGTTGCTTAGCAGAAATTTGTGGTGGCCATAGCACATCCATGGGCATTAGCTGTGACCTACTGTGCTTTCTTTATCTGTAGCTGAGCCTATCTGTGGCTTGAGAAGCTTTAGATTTTTCTTTTAAGTTTTATGTATTTTAGAGAAAAGAGAATTTTTATTACTGTATGGCTTTTTATCTATTCTGAATGTTTTGATTTTTATATAATGTTTGATATTGATTTTAAAAAAACAATAAAAAGAGCAGTTAATGAGGAGAATAAAATGATCTAGATGAATTATAAGGGAAACCATGAAGCTTGTACACTACAGAGATTCATAGTTATATTTACTTACCAGTATGGCAAGCAGGTTTGCAAACCTGAAGTGAAATACTTTTGATAATTATAAATAAGGAAAAATTGTTTGAGCCAATATTTTTTGAATGATCCAGCTTAAGAACTTGCAAGTATGAATTCTTTGGGAAATTGGTGGGGGGCGGTGTGGGGAGATGGAATTGCATGGAAGGAAGTGAGTACTAGAGATACCTGCTTAACCCAAGGCCATGATAAATAGAGAAAGATAGTGCAGCTGGGGACACACAGTCCCCTTGGGAAAGGAACACTTCAGTGACCTAAACATTTCACATCATCATCACGCTGACCAGGCTCCTGGCACAGAAGTTTTGGAGGATATTACATACCAACTATAGCAACCACTTAATCATCCAAATCAGTTTGTTCTCTTAGAAATTACATTTAAAAAATTACTAGTGATATGTATGAGGGCCTACAGTGTGGTACAAAGTATCAAATTACTTTCTTCAAGTAAATGTAAAATACATTTTAATGTATAAAAAAAATTAGTCAGATTTGAAAATGAGTTTCATAGAGCTTGAATTTCTGGGTGGGTATTGTTGTTTTGTTTTGTTTCTGTTTTTTTCTTTTTCTTTGTACTAACATTAGGAATTCAGATATTTTAGAATATCAGACCAAGCCCTTTAAAATACAATTTTATATAAATAAATCTACCTTTAAAACATAAATAAAATCAAATTATTCTTTTCTTTCACAAATATCATCTCAGTATCCTATGTGGAAAGTTGTAAAGAGCACTGCCTTTCCGTAGATTTGACTTTCTCATTCAAAAAGAAAAGTCCCTCACATTGCAGAAAAGCTCTCTCAAATTTCACATTTACATTCACCCTTGAGTCTCATGTAACTCTAATAACCCTAATTGGTTTTTATAAATATTTTATTTTTTCCCAGCATATTTTTATTTATTATATTCTTAATCATCTTTGACACTCTTTCAAAATAGGCACCACTTTGAATTTAACTCACATCTGCATTCACCACTTGGTGTTCATTGGCTGAACACAGGATGCTTTCTGGCATATGTCTGTCTACTCAGTTTTTAGCATAATTCTCACAGTGTGGAACACCAAGCTGTGTGTTCACAGTGTGATATTT
Source organism: Sigmodon hispidus (assembly GCA_004025045.1). Classification (NCBI taxonomy): domain Eukaryota; kingdom Metazoa; phylum Chordata; class Mammalia; order Rodentia; family Cricetidae; genus Sigmodon; species Sigmodon hispidus. The sequence goes on from PVIH01007815.1 coordinate 7,296, forward strand.
AAATGTAGATTAACTAAGAGGTGCCAGTCTTCAAAATTTACAAATCTACTTCATGCAAACATGTTTCCTTACATTATTACTGCAATCAATTTATAGTAACTAAAAAAAAATAACAAAAACAGGAGAGAAATTTCCCCACAGTGTAAGTTCTGAAGTAGCATAGCTATTTAGCTCAAATTTTGAACAATTTTAACATGATTATAATCACTTTACACACAGTAGTTATCTTTCTTCTTTCCGTAGTAAGATAACTGGATGTAATTTATGAAGGTTTTTGCACAGAAATTTGGTTTAGATGCTGTATGAAACTCTACTGAGTACATACACCATGATCTGCTCAATAATTTCAATTTTGTTGGTCATTAAGTTGTTTCAGTTTTTATCATTTTATAAATAACCATATTAACTGTATTTGAATAAAATAACTTTCTATATCTTTTGAAATATCTTTTCATATTTATTTAACTAGAAATTCCACAAGTGCATATTCTGAGTCTGTATATTATGTCTTTATTGCTCTATTAATAAATATCTCAAATAGGATTTTATTAAGGTCCTATTAATTTTGTCACAAAATATTCTATAGCACTGTAGGCAGCCTCAGAATGTGAGTGTGATAATGATGAATATGGTGAGAAGCATGGAGCTCTCTTGATGCTCTATGTGCACTCATATGACCAAAGGTACATGTGAGATTATAAGAACCAAAACATGGTAGCTTTGCTACACAAACTTCCATAATTGTTCAGTAATTAACCAAATAAAGATGGATCAAAATGAAGAAATATGAGGAAGGAGAAGAGAAAAAGGTCAATATTCTCTTAGCATGTTTATTATTCTTAAGCATCTTTATCATTCTGTCTTTATCTTTAGTTTTAGTAAGAAATATTAATTATTAGAAACAGTAATTAGACTTTATATATCTACATACAAATACCTATATGAAAACACACATATATTTTATATCCAATGTATATTTGTGCTCAATATTCCTCACCATTCTCTGCCCCAGTCTAACACACTGTGCTACTGATAAGTTACAATAGCACATGTAAAAATCTCTGCAAAGTACAAAGAAATACACTCTGGTGGGCCAAGAAACATTACAACCTGTCACCATTTCTATAATCTTGAGAATGTGACATGCAGAAGAGAGATGACTCACTGATTTATCAGAAGTTCAGGGCAGAATTGCATTGTTAGCCAAAATTTTCTTTGTTAACATAAATCTGAGCCATGGCTTTAATAATCGGAAGTTGTCCATACATGTGGGGTGGGTGAGTTTTAGAGGCTACAATGAAATATGGAGACAGTTCTACCTGGAGACAGGTGACACAGGTGGGACTAGTAATTCCAGGAAGAGCTAATAAGTGGAGTTACAGGAGAAATGGTTCACACATTACACAGTCTCCATCTTTTTCTGACAGTCAAGTATTTGGGAGGAACTCAGACAAGTATGGGACCTAAAGTGGATAGTTTTATTAAACAAGGTATTAAATAAAAATATAGACTTGACAAATTATATAAATTTTAAGCTTTGATATTATTTTTTTCACATAATAAATTAAATCATTGTAACTATCATCCAAGTTACAAAAGGAGAACAGGGTACTGAGGAGATGGCTCTGTGGTTAAGAACATTACTGCTGTTGTAGAAGATTCAAATGTGATTTCTAGCACCTACACACCAGGTTAGAGCTGTCTATAGCCCCAGTTTTAGAAAACCCAATGATTCCTTTGACTCCCATAAACTCTGCATACATTCATGTACCCATACATACACTCAGGCACATGCATGCATGTGCACACAAGCAAGATACCATAAATATTTTAAAAATAAAAACATCTTTAAAATCTCTGTGTCTTTCCACATTCTTTTACTTCCTCACTCCAATAAAACCTGCTATCTTATCTCCTCCTCTTCTTACTTTCTTAGTTTTTATAATGCCTATCTATGTAGATTAGATGTGAGTTTTGTTGTATACCCATTTACATTTAACTGGAACATTCTCCTGGAAAGAGTGGAGAAGCTCATGCAATATACAAGTGTCATAAGCCTCAGGAAGTCTCATAATCTTTAAGTTAGGAGAAGTCACAACTATTCCTGGGGCAGAGACACTGCCTGGCAGCCTAGCTGCAAGCAAGCTGCACAGCAATCGTCAAGGTACAGTGTCCACCAGTTTTCATTCATGCTGCAAGTGGGCACCTCAGAATGCAGCTACCTTTGTGTCAAAGATTGTCTAGGGTAGACCCATTTCTTTGATCTGTGGTTGTTACTTCCACCTAGAACCAGTTTAAACTTGCTCGAAGATGTGAATGTCAGTTTTTTCCAAATCATTTTGTCCACTGTGGTTTTTATTTATTCATTTGCTTGTTTGTTTTAGGTTAGTGAATGATGCTTCAACACAAAATTTACAACAATTATTCACTTCTTTTTGGGGGGTGTATATTTAGGATGACTTCAGCTTTGTTACTATGAAACCCCTTGGACTAGTTTGATCACTAGTCAACAAGGAGACCTTCGCTTTCATAAATGCCTAGGAGAAGAGTCAGTAAGGAAAGCAAGAAGGTAGTTTCTGACTGTGGTACAAACAGCCTGATAATTTGCCCACTTCCATGCTACCACTAAGGAAGAGATAAAGAAATTTCTATTTGTTCCATTCAGGTGATTTATTTTTAGTTTAAAATTTTTATTTAATTCAGTTAGGCAAAAAAAAAAAAAAGAAAGTTCAAGCACAGAAAAGAGACATTGGTCAATAATAATATATTGCCTATGTTAATATTACTGAAACTAAATTTTAAATATTTCATTGTAAAAATATCAAAGGAACAATCAATAATAGATATTTTAACTACCTTAATATATTCATTTCAAAAGATGTAATTATAAAATGACACTAAATACTGAATACTGAAGGTATGTTAATTATTTCTCAATAAAATTTTAAAATATAAAGTATAAAGTGTTTCTACTTCACCTCCTATCCCCATTTAGGATGTCTTTATGAAGGTATTTCAGATCACCTTTAATAAAAGGTTAAAACATTTTTCTTCATATGTTAGAAGATGCTTTACTTTGTAAAGTAGCAAATTAGAGTAGTTTATATATAAATGTTTTCCTCACATTGTTAAATTAAATCTTTCTTCAGGTTTGAGATACTTGGGATGGTTTGAGATACTTATATGTCTGATAATGAGAAATGCTTGTTTATAATTATTTACAGTAATATCCTAGGCACATTGTAATGACAAGGTATATTGAAGGGATTGACTAGTTGAAAAAGTAACCATGGAATATTTATATACTAAAATTGAATTTGTTGGTTTGACTTTCCTGATAGCTACTCATCTAACAAAGGCTGTTTGCATGGTGATGAGTGAGAGAAGAATGTAGCACCTCAGACTGTTAAACCAGAAGCCTCGAGAGTGATTTGACCAAAAAAATTTCTTAAGCAGATATAATTCTTTTATGTGATTATCTCTAAGCTGTCCTTTAAAATGTTTTCAGTTATTCCAAATTGTGATAAGGTTTGTTTAAGTAAATTTATAGTAAAATTTCATTATTATTTTAAGTCAGAAAATAAAATTTAGTCCACAAATTTTTATAACTATCTCCTTCCTAACATGGTTTTCAAGAGTTTGTTATTTCCAATGAGGACCAACTTCAGGTTGGTCAGTATTACTGGATAATATTTCTATGACTGTCCTATTAGAATTTTAACAATACATTTAAAATAGATTTTTATTCTTTTTGATTTATCAACATCATATTACTTTATTCTTTTAACCACTTGATTGCATCCTATTACTGTTTTTAACTTTAAGCATAAATTGCATGCTTTTCATGCACTTCCCATCAGAATTCCAACACAATTTTTTACATACCTTGAAAGAACAATACTCAGTTTCGTTTAGAATAACAAGAAAGTGAGGATTGCCAAAACAATTTTGCTCAACAAAAGAACCTCAGAAGGCATCACCATCCCTGACTTCAAGTTATACTATAGAGGTACAGTAATAAAAACAGCCTGGTATTGGCATAAAGACAGGCTTGTGGATCAATGGAATCAAAATGAAGATCCTGACATTAACACAAAAACCTATGAAAAACTGATCTTTGACAAAGAGGCCCAAAATACTCAGTGGAAAAAAGATAGTATCTTTAAGAAATGGTGTGTGTAGATAGATGTTGGTGCATAGCTGGATGGTTGTATGTAGAAAATTGCAAATAGATCCAAGCCTATACTCCTGCACAAAACTCAACTCCAAGTGGATCAAAGACTTCAACATAAACCCAGCCACACTGAACCTGATATAAAAGAAAGTGGAAAATACCCTTCAACTCATTGGCACAGGGAACCACTTCCTAAATATAACACCAGTTACACAGACACTAAGAACAACAATCAATAAGTGGGACCTCCTGAAACTGAGAAGGTTCTGTAAAGCCAAGGACATAGTCAATAAGAAAAAATGACAGTCTACCAAATGGAAAAAGATTTTCATCAACCCTACAAGAGACAGAGGACTGATATTTAAAATATAGAGAGAACTCAAGAAACTAGAGCCCCAAACCTTGAATAACCCAATCAAAAAATTGGTTTGAGTACTAAAAAGGGAATTCTCAGCAGAAAAATTACAAATTGCTGAAATGCATTTGAAAAAGTGTTCAACATCTTTAGCCATCAGAGAAATGCAAATTAAAACAATTTGAAATACCACCTTACACCTGACAGAATGGCTAAGATTAAAAATACAAATGACAGCCTATGTGGGAGAGGTTGCAGAACAAAGGGAACACTCCTCCATTGTTGGTGGGAGTGTAAGTTTGTTCAGCTACTCTGAAATGCAGTATGGCAGTTTCTCAGAAAACTGGCTGTAAAGCCAAGAATACTGTCAATAGGACAAAACGACAGCCTACAGAATGGGAAAAGATTTTCACCAACCCTACAAGTGATAGAGGACTGATCTCTAAGAGATATAAAGAACTCAAGAATCTAGAGCCCCAAACCTTGAATAACCCAATAAAAAATGGAGTTCAGATCTAAAAAGGGAATTCTTAGCAGAGGAATTACGAATGGCTGAAAGGCACCTGAAAAAGTGTTCATCATTTTTAGCCATCAGAGAAATGCAAATCAAAACAACTTTGAGATACCACCTAACACCTGTTAGATTGGCTAAGATAAAAGGCACAGATGACAGCCTATGTTGGAGAGGATGCAGATCAAGGAAAACACTCTTCTATTGTTGGTGGGAGTGTAAGCTTGTTCAGCCACTTTGGAATGCCGTGTGGTGGTTTCTCAGAAAATTGAGAATCAATCTCCCCAAGGACCCAGCAATACCACTTATGGGTGTATACCCTGAAGATGCACAGTTGCACTCCAAAGGCATTAGCTCAACTCTGTTCATAGCACAGTTATTTGTAATAGCAAGAAATTGGAAGCAATCTAGATGCCCCTCAACTGAAGAATGGATTAACAAACTGTGATACATCTACACAATGGAGTAACTTACTCAGCAGTAAGAAAAAATGATCTCCTAAAATTTGCAGACAAATGGATAGATTTGGAGACTATCCTCCTGAGTGAGGTATCACAAACCCAGAAAGATAAGCAGTGGATGTATTCACTCATTATTGGACTCGTAATAATAAAATAAAATAAAATAAAATAAAATAAAATATAAAATAAACTAAAAAAGCCAAAGCATGCCCAAGCTGCAAACCACAACCACTGAACAGCTTGAGATCAGAAACACCTTGGACTGATCCCTTGGATCTCACTCCCACTAGAGGAACATCTGACTCAGTTTTGATGTTGGGGGGAGAAAACTGAATTTGCCAGAAGTGGAGACTGAACTAAGGAATATTGGGACTGTGAGACCTTGGGACTGACTGCCTCCTGCAGGGACTGGGGTTGGGGGAATGGGGGTGAGCGGATGGGGATTTGTGGAGATGAGAGAGAATGACCTGATGTGGTGGGAGAGGGAAGGGACCTTGAATAAGGATATGCAAGGATAGAAAGTGTGACTTCTTTGTTCATAATAAAAAAAATAGACAGTATCTTAAAAAAGAAAACTGTGTATCAATCTCCCCAAGGGTCCAACAAATGGACATATACCCTAAAGATGCACATTCTCACTCCAAAGTCATTAGCTCAGCTATATTCATAGCAGCAATTCTTGGAAATAGTAAAAACCTGGAAACAACCATGATGCCCATCAGTGGAAGAATGGATTAACAAACTGTGGTACATCTACACAATGGAGTAATACTTAGCAGTAAAAAAAAAATGATACCCTAAAATTTGCAGGCAAATGGATGGATTTGGAGAATATCCTCCTGAGCAAGGTATCACAAACTCAGAAAGATAAGCAGGGGAAATACTCACTTATTAGTGGACTTCCCCTGGAGAAGCAGCATGTAGGAATTCAAGTGAGTCATGGGCTGTGAGCCACGTGGTGGGTAGATTCATGGAGACGGGTTGAATTAAGTTGTAAGAGCTAGCTAGTAATGTGCTTAAGATATGGGCCAAACAGTGTTAAAGTAAAAAAAAATAGCAAAGCATGTCCAAGACGCTGTTCAGATCCCACCACTGAACAGCTTGGGATCTGAAGCACCTTGGCCAGACAACTTGGAGCCCTTTCCCTCCAGAGGAACACCTGACCACGTCTTGATGCTGGGATGAGGAAACCGGATTTGCCTGGAGTGGATGCTGAGCTAAGGTGCCTTGGGACCTTGGGATCTCCTCTCCTTGCTGTTGAAGAGATAAGGAGATGGGGAGGAGAGTGACTGGGGGTGAGAAGGGGAAGGGAGTTTGAACAAAAGGATGCATATGGATAAAAAAATGAGACTTTATACATAATAAAATTCTGGAATAATTTTTTTAATATTAATAAAATGTTTTGTCTCAAGATATGACTAAGTTTTGTATGAATTTGTGTGAATAACGAAAATCTGTGTTGTTTCAATGTTGAGTAAAATATGACCAATTTTTAGCGTACTTTATTCATTGTTCACATATTTCATGTCTTTACAGATTACTTTCTTTTTTGCATCAGTTTGGCAATTTATTTCATCTTGGATTTATCTGCCCCTGCTTCTTTGCTTTGTTTAATATGAATTTTACTATGTGGTGAAAGTATGTAGCGCTTTTCTACATAGTAAATGTATGCTGGCTTTGAATTTGTGATCCTCACACTTTACATTCTAAATGTTCACATTGCAAGCCTATGCCTTTATACTAGAATTAGAGTTTATATTTCAGGTCAGTTTTAGAAATTTTAAAAAAACATTTATTGATGTAGACAACAGGTTTATATACATTATAAGTATTATGCTTTTATTGTAAATTAATCAAACTATGGTTAAGAAAATTTATTTGCAGTAATGCTTTATGCTTTAAGGATTAATCTATATAGTAGTAACATGGTAAATTATGCTAATTTCTTTAGTAGTATTGTTTAGTTGCATTGTTTCATAATATTTAGATATCTTTTATTACAATATGTGTATATTCATGAAATCATATGGCTAATTTTTAAGACCATCCCAGTGTTGTTATGACAAAGTAATATTAAATGTTTCTGTAGTAATACATGCTTGAAAAATACTGCATATTTTTAAAAGTCTCAGAAAGTCCCCATGACCATTAGCATATCAAAAATGTCAACAGGTTTTGCACTAACAAATCCTATTTAAACTTGCACACCCTAGCATTTCTCAGACTTTCCTGATAAGGAAACTCTTCTATTGCATTACCTCTACTCAGTCTAATAATGTATATTTCTAAAAAGGCTTTGTGAGTAAAAATGCACAGTAGCATTCTGGGTTCATTTAACTTTGTTGTCTGTATCTAAAGATCTCTTTAACAACCCAATAGTGACTAGAGCCTTAACTTCTTCTCACATTGCATTGCTTAGCTCCTCAAATACCACACACAGATATCATCTTACATTTATGAACTGTGGCATATGTAGAACAGAGGTGATGAATAAAGGAAATGGGAAGAATAATATAATACATAAATTAACTGATCCCAAACAAAGGTAAGAAAAGTGTGGTAGTTATTTTTAGATAAGATAATAACAAGCAAATATTTTTAAAGGCATAGAGACAATAATGGTTTACATGAATTAAACCTAAGAAACATGAGGTCAATAATTTACAGTATATGTAGACTGGTTCTAGGTGCCAACTCTGCAGCATTGTCATAGGAACCTAACATCTATCACCTAATCGATGATTATAACACTTCCAATGTGAAGATACTGCCTTTTTTCAGGAACACATTATAAGTAAAATAATTTTCCCAGAAGCACACTGCTAGGTTGGGCTGATCATAGCTAGTAAGCTCCTTAAGATCTCATGGGTAAAAGCAGAGGAGAGACAAAGGACTGCAAAGGAGCTGGTATATTACAGGAAATAAAACCATTTCCATGTGTGATGGAGCAAAGCAGAAGGAAAAGGAGCAGGGTTACCAGAATGCACACAATGTAATTTCTTCACTCCCCATGCTGATATCCTCCCACTTTGCTCCAAATCCCCTAAGCAACTCCTGGGGTCAGTTCCAATCCTAGCACTATATGTTTCTGAAGTTGCAATGAAAATTATTCAAAATGCATTTGGCTACTGAAATCCCTCTGTTGTTTGCAAGATCATGTTATGTTAAAATAGGAGTAATGCATCAGCATAGAGGTACTAGAAAAATACAATCAGATAGAAGAATTCTCACTGTAATCACCCTGCTCTTCCATTAAGTTACTAGTTTTCTTTCTAAGAGATTTTAAAATTGTTCTTTCAATATTTACAAGGCTAGGAACCACTTTTTTTGCTACAATGTGTAGAAAGACAAAAATCCATTTCTCTCTATCCCCCAGTAAGGCTTATGAGTAACAGAAAATAAAAGTAAATTATAAAGCAGGAAATATAAACTAATCCCCAGAAAACCAGAGAACCAGGTAATGTAACTGCTTTAGAAAAGTGAAAATTAGGGGCTGGGGACATAGCTTAGTGCCTAAGAGCACTTGCTACTTTGACAAATAAAACAGCTTAGGTTTTCAGCAGCCACAATCAGACAGTTCACATTTACTCATAATTCCAGTTCTAAGTCTACCGATGCCCTTCTGGATAATGCACCCATGTCATACACTTTTACACACTTACATGATTAAACAAATAACCTATAAATAACAAAAGCTAGACTTTATTTTGTGTACCTAAAATAGATACTCAGAAACATGAAAGTTTAGACTTGATAAAAATGTATGTACTTGTTTATTACTCAAATAACTTATTTTCTTTTATTTCTTCTTTCTATAATTCTTTTTCTTCATGAATCATTATGCATGACTAGTGGGGGGAGAGAGAGAGGAAGAAGAAGGGAGGAATTGAAGAAGGGAGGGAGGGAGAGAAGAGGAGGAAGATAAGGAGGGGAGGAGGAAAAGGAGTAAAAAGAGAGGCCACTACACATTTATGGAAGTCAGAAGAAAGAGTCCTTTACCTTTCACTTTGAGATCAGCCTGTCCCTCTCTATAGTGTCAGAAGTTTCTGAAGTCCTCACTTCTCATTTTCCATACAGGGATAGCAATTATAGATACATACACCACTGCCTCTAGCTTATATGTGGAATCTGGGAGTCCAAATTCAGGGCATCAATGTGGCCTAGCAAGCCCTTGACCCACTGAGCTCACAAATATATTTCTTTAGCTAACAAGTGTACTTCAAAGGACTTAAAGCCTTATTTCTAATATTTGTAAGTAGTGCTGGAGGATTTGTGTGAGTGCATTTATATGTGTGTGTATGTGTATTTTTTTTTTTTGTTCTTTGAATTTTTGGATTTTTGAGACAGGGTTTTGTACCAGGCTTTCTTTTGGGCCACCAACCAGTTCCCAAATCACAACACAATCAATTCTTATTAGTTATGAATGTTCAGCTTAATCTTAGTTCTTATTTTAATCTGTTTCTCTTTATCTACATTTTTGCCTCAGGTCTTTTTATCTTTTGTTCTTTCTACATGTCCTGCTTTCTCCTGGCTGGCTGGCAGCTGCCTAACTTCCAGCCCTGGGTGTGTCGCTCTCTTTCTCCCTCGTTGTTTTCTCCTTTTTATTTCTCTCTAGAGCCTAGATTTCTCCTGCTGTTTGTTCTTTTTTCCTGTCACCCTCCCCTATCATGCTTCTGCATCACGATTGGCTGTTAATCTTTTTATTAGACCAATCAGATGCCTTATCAGGCAAAGTAAAACAAATGCAACACATCTTCACGTAATTAAACAAATGCAGCACAAACAAATATAAGATACCTTTCATCTTTAACACAGGCAGCAGAAACAAATGTAACACAGCTTCTCATAGTTAAAGTTAATTCCACATAATAAACAAATATAACACATATTTACATAGGTAAAATATTTTACAGCAAGATTTTGTTGCATAGCGTTGTATGTCCTGGAACTAGCTCTATAGACCAGTCTGAATTCAAACTCACTGAGATCCACCTGTCTCTTCCTCACAAATGTTGGGATTTAAGGCATCTTAATTTCTATATATGAATGTAATGTAGTTCATTTATATGAATGAATATTTTAAGTTGTTTTGTTATGAACTATATGTCACTTCTTCCATCTTCAATTTGGAATCTGACTTCTTGGGACTTAGCTGTATATAATGACTTTCTTACCTTAAACTTTAAGAAGCAGGAAGATTCTATTCCATATCTTTAGGGTAGTGCTCAGAAAACAGATGTTTTTCTGTGAGGGAACCACCAGCTCATATAGGTTCATGCCAGTTTTAACCTAATAGCTGTGTTCACTACTGGACATGTGCAAATTGATCATCTGTAATTCTCTAACTCATTTGAAATTGTGCAAGCCAATAGACAACAGAGATGAAATGTTCCTCTAAAGCCCTACTTAAACATTGCTATTATTTTAAGCCACTAAATTTTGGGTGTGCTTTCAATATATGTACAAAACTAGGGCTATTAATGCACCCTTTTTTTTAAAAAAAAAAGAGAACAACTTATATTTCTAATAGCTTTGTTGTGTTTTTCTATTACAACAAGGCAGTAGAAACACTATTAGTGGTCTTTTGTGTTTGTGCTTAGAGAGCAGAGATAACTTACCCATGTTAAAGCAGTAGTACTGGATGAAAGAAGAGGAACTTTTGTAAAGCAAGAATAGACTTCAAAAGGGCTACAGAGTTGATCTTCAAAGACAAGAGGTCAGCCAGTGTAAAGCACACCAGAAAATACAGAAGAAGGTTAAATAGACTGCTTGAGGAGTCACTTTATCAAATAACAGATATCTTTGGCTTTTGCCCATAGGTCCCTGTTTTATATGTCTCTGGTATATTTCATGTTATCAGCACATATCATATTCATAGAAGATCTGAACAAGATCACTTTAATGTTCAAAGCATATTTAATGTCAACAACCTGAGACTGTCCATCACCAGAGTTCAACTTTATCACTTTGCAGGGAAACATAGCTTCTATGGCCCCACCTACATTCTTCAATAACTTAGCAGAGACCTTGACCTATAAAAGTGCGTACCCAAGATACATAGTTTCACAGTCAAAGAACAAGATATTTTGCTTGGCAAACAATAGGTACAGTTCTAAGACTTATGGACTAGACAGAAGTATCAGGTCATGGATTGCTGTGCTACTAAAAATAGGCTTAAAAGAAATGGTTTGGGCGTATAAAGGCTCAAAAGTCAGGGTCAGGGTGCTCTAAAGACTTGAATGGCTTGTTTAAAGTGCTGGCTCTTGATATTTCCCCTCAAGGATTCCAATTCTATATTTATAGTGGGATGGTTTGACCTATGTTTTCTAAAAGAATTGTGGTGATTTCAACAGACAGTAATATCTGAAAATGAATCATCTAAGTATTGAACTTTTGTGGTTGGAGAAGTGATTTCTTCAGACTATGTTTGTGATATTTCCTTAGTTTACATCAAAAGTTTTTACAAGTTCCATGCTGATTTTGTTTGTTTGTTTATTTGTTTTTCCCTTATGCTACCTATTTTTTAATCCAGGAAACAGGCTGTGAATAGTGTCCATAAATAGCATTCTCATTTTGCTTTATGTATGTGTGTGCATGCATGTGTGTGTGTGTGTGTATGTTTTTGTGAGTGTGTGGGTGTATGTTGTGTGCATAAGTTTGTGTAAGAGTTGAAGTGCAAGGGTTGAATGCAGGCTTGAGATCAAAAGGAAACTCAAGTGCTATTCCTCAAAGGCTGTTTCCCTTATCTCCTAAGACAAGGTCTTTCTTTCACTGGCTTTAGTCATCAATTAGGTTATGGTGCATGGCCAGATAGCCCAACAGATATGGTTGTCACTGTCTTTTCCACCCTGAGAATACAAGCACCGACCACTACACGTCATTTTTTTTCTTATTACTCAAGGTACTGTGGCAAGCACTTTACTGACTGAGCTATGTCTTAGACCGCACAGGTGATATTCATAATTGTTAATTCCTTCAGTTTTGCCTCAGATTCTGAATTATAATTATATTTGTTATTTGAAATGAGCAGTGTTGTTACCCAACACAACATGTGTGAATTATCTTTGTCCATCTCCCCATTTGTGAGTATTTAGACTAATTTTATAGTTTGATATTTTGAAAAATATAGTGCTAATCCTGCTAAATAGATATATTTATAATTGTCTAGGTTGAATTTATTAAATTATTTGCCCACATATGGTATGGCCTTGATCATACAGAAGTTCTATTTTAAAATTATTTTGAGAAATTTACTTACCAATTTGCATAATAGCTAAATAAATTCTAAATAAATTTGCAAACTATGGTATACATAGTCAATAACATTTTATTGTGTCATGGAGAACAACAAAATCATATATTTTGTAGAAAAATGGATAAAACTGGTGATTATTATGCTAGGTGAAATATGTCAATCTCAGAAAGACATATGCCTTATCTTTCCTTGTATATGTGGAATATAACAGAAAAGAAACAATGCAAATATAAAATGAAGTCACTTAGTTGTGTAGAAATTTAAAACATAAAGGATGATAGTAACAGCTGGCAGAGCAGGTAGATAATAGAAATCTATTGTATGCATGTATGAAAATGTATGTCATAACAATTCTTACTTTGTAAAATTAGTAGATGGGACTTGAGAGGAAATCCATCCTTGGTCTATAGATTTTCTCTGATTAGATAGGAAATGCTGGTATTTCTGATGTCTATTTCCTATCTCTGTGAAGTACTTCTCTTTCATTATTTGCCAGGTGCTTCACATCTGTAAATTGATATTTGACTGAGTTATAGAAAATAACTTCAGAAAACCTTCAAGTACAAGGCTTCGTTGAATTCCAGCAACCAAGAACATTGTTGACTTCCCATTTTTGCTCTTTTTAAACATATAGGTATATGCTGATAATTCATGTTTATGTATTTTGAAACCTTTCTGTGTATGAATAAGCCACTCACCATTCACTCACGACTGTAACAGATGTAAAATGTCATGGCAATCAAAACATATCAGAAACACTCACAACTATCTATGACCTCTGGCAGAAATAAATATCCAGAAAAACAAATTATATTTTGTTTCTGCCCTTTATCTCTGAATCATAACTTTTATCATTTTTAAAAAAGAAGCAATATTATTTGCGTCACAGGCAAATAAAAATAAGATATGGCAAAAGGTTAGGATGGTGATGGGAATTGCGTCAGTTCTCATTACATAGTTACTGGATCCAAATACGACAGAATTTCTGATTAGAAGGTACAGGGCTTAGCTTCACATCTTCATCTGATGTTATTAGTTCACCCGCTCTGCTAACCTTTCAATCAATAGCCCATTAGGCCCACCATGGTAGTGGAGCAGGTTGATTGACCAGATGTCACAAGGAAGCTAGGGACATCAAAGAATGAGCACAGAGCTAGAGAGTATGCTACAAAGAGAGATACAGTCACCCTCTTCTTAATTCTTCCCCCAGGCATTAAAGGATTTGATTTAAAGAGCAAAAGTTCATTTGCTCATTTAGTGGCTTTCTCTTTTACTAACGGCCCCACTAAGTAATCAATTAAAAAACTAGTCTACCAACCTCAACCTCCCTGGGACTGAGACACCCCTTGAATATCCTTTACAGATCTGTAGATAAAAGCAGATATATACAGCAATATTTGAGAGGAAAGTAAGTATCAAGATGAAGTTACTCATTGGTAGGCTAATAGAAACATATATCATCTGCCTCACCTTGGCAACCCTAATAAAAGATTTGGAAAATCTAGGCAAGAAATATCTATTTCTCTTTTCCTTAATATACTGAAAGGCATATTATAAATTATAACACCTGAAATACACTTTCAAATTTACCTACAAGACAAATGTTGGTAAATTGCCCTTTTCCTCCAGGGCAAGTAAAAGGTTGAACAATTTCATCTAAAGAAATTGCAAAAACTGTGTAAGCCATAACTCTATTGTAAAGGTTGGCAAAAGCTCCACAAGTATTGTTTCTTGTATTCATTCCAAGATGGCTTATTAACTGATTTAATCATTTGGTTATTTATTACTTCTTAGGTTCTATAGTGGAATTTAAGACTGTGGTCTGGAGGAGAAATCACCAATTTTCTGAGTTGTTATTCTAGTTGGAGGTGACCCTGGAGTACAGAGAAAAATCTGTCTGCTAATTTCTTTTTGATGATTGGAAACATTTTTTCTTTTTTTTCCTTTTTTATTATTATGAATTAAGAAGTCACATTTTCTATCTTTGTATTTCCTTATTCAAGGTCCCTTCCCTCTCCCACCAATCAGGTCATTCTTTCTTCTCCACATCTCCCCATCCCCCCACCATGGGCAGGTGGTCCCAAGGTACCAACCACTGAACAGCTTGGGAACAGAAACACCTTAGACTGACACCTTGGATCCCACTCCCCCTAGAGGAACACCTGACTCAGTCTTGATGTTGGGGGGAGAAAACTGGATTTGCCAGGAGTGGAGGCTGAACTAAGCAATATTGGGATATTGGGACATTGGGAAACATTTTTTTAAATTGTGAAGCACTGTGAGCATGCATGAAGAAAGAAAAATAAAAAGAGATGAGGTGATTGCAAGATACATAAAGATCTTGAAAATTTTTCTATTTGATGCTGAATTCAAGTAGGATTAATTAAAATACTTGCAATTCAGTTTCTTTCTAGAGAGATAGAGAGATATGGTTCATTCTTTGCACATAAAACATTTCTGCATTTTCTGTAAACATATTATTTGGTTATGACTAAGTTAGGTACGAGGTAGCTACAGCAACTTAGGCTACTTGTGAGGTAGCCTTGAGTTTGCATTAATAGTGAGTTGAACCAGAACTTTTTTTTTTTTTTTAAACTTTATTTATTTATTTGCCTTGGTGTTTGCCTGGAACTGGAACTGCAGACAGTTGTTAGCTGCCATGTGGGTGCTGGGAATCAAACCCCGGTCCTCTGGAAGAGCAGACGGTGCTCTTAACCGCCGAGCCATCTCTCTAGCCCCCGAACCAGAACTTTTTAATGAAAATGAGATGAGTCTTTCTCTGATGTTGGTGTTTCTTTGTGTCTCCCAGATGAAATGTACACAGCTTTGTCCATCCTTAGAAGTCCATCCTCTTCCCTTTTGCCACTCAGACCCATGTAAACCCTCTTCAGAAACAACTATGAAGAGAAATACTAAAAGCAGCTTGCTGTTGCCTTTGCCTTTCTCAAAATTCCCTCAAGGGGAAAAATAAAAATTCAAAACAAAAACCATTCCACTTGTCAGTCCTGTTTACAACTTGGTAGAGTTCATGCAAATTGGGTTGTTTTTTCAGGAGCTACTGATGGTTTTTGTGGACAATGGCATATTCCTGAATCTTGTGACATTTTATTTTGTGCTCTGGGGGCTGCCATCTCCTTTTCTATAACTGCATGTCAAAATAACAAGATCTTGCCTGCTTATTTATCATGCCCTGCTTAATAAGTGACAGTGTAATTCTGACTCTGAGTCATACAAGCAAGCTTTCCTAGTGATTGGTTGGTTTTGTTCTAGGCATATAAGGTATATATTTTAAATATCCCCAGGGGTGCTGACCTAGAAAGAAAACTAGAGATCTAGCTTAGAAAATATCATCATAATGATGGTATTCTTAGACTTGCATAGATTAATAATATTAAACATCAACAATTTAATAATTATTTTAACCACCATAGATATAGAGCACACCTGGAAAATAGTAGATACACAGTAACTTCTCCCCAAATGGTTCAATACAAAATATTTTTTAAATGATCACATATAATATCTTATCACAAAATGTTCTTTCTTTAAAAAAGTCACATATATAAATGATGACTGAAATATAAAGATTTGAAGTCTGGTCAATTCAGATTTTTTCTTTTCCTTTCAGGAAGCTGCATGAACATTTATTCATTCACCTCACTCTGAGATTCTTGGAATAAATCCTGGGACTTTGCCCATGTTAGACAAATGCTCAACAATAGGCTGTACCCTAGCCCAAAGTATGTGATTATGATCTACTGAGCTAGTATACCATTTAAGGGTAATAGGTAATACATGACACATAGCAGACATCAGCATAAATCATTTACATTTGCGTATTTTGTACTGTCATGACCAGAACCCTCATTAGGTTTCTAATAAGAATCACCATAACTTCCATCTTATTCCTCCTTTCTCTAATGTCCAGTTCTCTAAAGACCTTTAGAACATAGGACTTACTTGGCCTTCACAAATCTTATTTTACTTTTGTCCTTCCATTATACTATTTTAGCTATGCTCATCAACTCAAATTTTTTTCACCTTCTACTACCAGGGTTCAAGACTTCTCTCTCTCTGATTTCCTTGCATTAGAATTATTTCTCATTATTAGCTATGGTGTGCAAATCACCTTCTTTCTAGATGTCTGATCAAGGCCTTACTTTTTGTTCTATTAGAGACCATGCTCCTGTTGATTTGTTCTTCCTTATGTTCCTCTCCACACACTGTCTTGGTGACATTGTTGACCTTTCTTGTACCCTCAGTGTTACCTTGCCTATTTTTAAAAATGGCTATGGTAGAGTAGTATTTTTCTTAAAAAAAATCTAATGAGTAATCTAATCAATCTGTTTGTGAGTCAATAAGTAGGTGAAAGGTTTGTTTCAGAATATTTTCTATAAAGTCTATGGTGCTGTAGCTACTGTTGTCAGGTAGAAAAGCTTTGTACTCAGAAAAGGATTCTCTACTGATTTCTTAATTACTAGAGATTTGATTTTACCATCTGTAAAATTGAAAATTTAATAAATCATGACAGAATGTTATGAAGATTAGAGAAAACAGGCAGTAAAAGTACTTGGAAGATAATAGAAACATAGTTAAGTGTCCATTATCCATTATTAGAACAACTGTATGTCAGTGAAAACCACATTCAACCTATTTCTAACAATTACCCCTGACTCACAGTGTCATTTTACACCTGTGTGTATTTGGTGTGTATGTTTCTAGCAAGCTTTGCTTGGGATCTCAGTTGTTCATCATCATGAGCATAGAGTTTTGTTATCAAATGAACTCTATTTCAGACATTTAAATTTGTAATATCCCACTTTTTAAACAATATAATTTGGCCTTTATTAGATGTGCTAAGTTAATAAATAAAACTACCATCATATAATTTCAGCATATTTAATGCACATCAGAAAGATGCCCTTAACTCTTTGACTCATAGCTTAGTCTACACTCTCTCTACCCTCTACTGACAATAAATCAATATTGTCACAATAGGTTTTATTTGTACATTATAGACAAGTGCAATTTGAAGGGCCTTAAGAGTACTTCATCTTAAGATTTCCAAGGATTATATGTATTTCCTAATGAATTCATATTTAATTTACTTTTTTTTCAAATATCTCATTTTATACATATAATCATACTTGTTTTATTAATCAAATTGTGTTTATCTGAGTAGTTTTTATATGTAGGCTATTACAAATGAAGACACAAAAGAACATTAATGTTCAGCTTTATATACAGACATACATTCTTACTTAGTTTTGTGTTATACTTCAAAATGAACTTGTCAGACTTGTAGAAGCCACTGTGTTTTCTAATTTGAAGAATCACCAAATTTCTGAGGTGATGAGGCCATTTGAAATTTTAATCAGGTTATTTAGATGTTCCCATTTTGATATATCTTTATTCCTATTTGCACTGTCTTGTAGTAAAAGTTTCTCTGTCCCTCCCTGCCAGTCTAATAACCATTTAGTCCCAAATAAACACACAAAAGCTTATATTAATTATAAACTTTTTGGCCTGTTGTTCAGACTTATTACTTTCTAACTCTTAATTTACTACAAATGGCCCATCAATGTGAGTCATATACATCCATATAAAGCCTTTTTTAAGAAAGCTTAAAAAAGGTTTTAGAGCACAGAAAAGAAGTCAAAAGCAGCTTCTGTCTCACCTGAGCAATGGTACAGAGATGACCTAGTGTGGTGTGTGGATTTGATCTACAAAATGGTGGGCTTTTGGAGTGCAGCTTAAGCTGCAACAAGGCTGGTTCCTGAGCCTCAATGTAACAATAAATTATATATGATGGATTCAGACTTTCTGTTTCATGGGTTAGTTCTGAGGTGTGGCTTTTTAAAGAGAGGTTTTCTGACTCAGTGTTAAGAGCAAAACACTTGTGAGTCTTTTATGAGACCCTGCTGTCAAATATTTAAATGGAGTTTATGAGTAAAGCAAATGGCAATGCTTTACCTGGTAATTATATGGACCCTAAAATTCCCCATAGTGGTAATTGTGTCTGCCAATTATCAAAACATTTAAACTCTATTAAGGTAGATTAGCAGCTGGATGGAGCCCGCCAGCCTCCCTAGTGAAGCCTTTAATCCTAGTGACACTTTAGCAGATTAAAACTGTGGTCAGGAACAGAAATAAAGGGATCTGGGTGGACTAAGGCCAATCCTAATCCTAGCCAAGAACAGATGTGGTCAGAAATAGACAAAGAGATATACAGTAGAAACAGATTTTTTTAAAAACACTCTAAATATTTTAGAATGTGTTAACATATCCTCAATGCTATATCTTTTTAAAGATATTTAAATACAAATGTGTCTTTTATATAGTAATAGATATTGATAAATATATAGATAATAAAAATATGCATAGGCTTGAGAGAGAAAAGAAAAAGAAAAAAGTCATTAAAAAAGAAAGAGTAAAAAATAAACCACATAAAGATAAAAATTATAAAGCATATCTGGACACTACATATTTGCTTCAAGTTTTTTGACTGCAAAAATGATAAGAGGTGCTAAAAGACATTTGAATATAAATGCTGGCAGGTTAATCCAACCTATATATTTTATATATGAGTTGACTTTAAAATTGAAATCAAAAGACATGCTACTTTGGAGAAGAGGTTTTCTTTTTATTTCCATAGAAAATGAGAAGCTTTGGATTTATTTCTGGTTAAAGAAAATGAAGTTTGATCTAGGAAAACCACCTGAAAAGTCTCCAGGGGAAACAGATGGCCTAGAAGATCCAGCATTTCAGAGCACCTCTGTTGAAGTTTCCTCTGAGCTCTGCATTCAAAACAACTTCAAAGAGACTGGCTGAGATGATCCAGCCTTACTGAATACTCCACTATAGGCTTGTTCATACTCCTAACTTTTTTCTTTGTGTCTCCATGGGATTGCTAGCTCCCCCATTCAACAGAAAGTATCTTAAAGAACTAAGCCCACATTTCTCCAAAAAGGATTATAGATGTTTGTCTTTGTTTAGAGTGTTGTTACAAGCTGTTATAGATAATGGTGAAAAAAAAAAAAAAGCTATACATAGAAGTTAGATTTGGAGTTCTTGTTTTGAAAAGAAAAAAAGGGGAAGGGGAAATACAGTGGGACTATGTTCTGGTATGTTGTAAATATTTGTCCATGCTACTGATTTAGTCAAAAGCTGATTGGTCAGAAGGCAGACAGAAAGTATAGGCAGGGCTACCAGACTAAGAAAACACTGGGAACAGAAAAAGCAAGCAGAGGAAAGAACACAACCATGCTGCCCTGAGAAAAGATACCAAGCCACATGGCTAAACAGATGAAAGAAAATAGCTTGAGTTAAGATGAATGAACAAGGTAGCAACATGTCTGAGCCATAGGTCAATCAGCATTAAATAGTTATAAGCCTTTGTGCGATTATTTGGTGCAAAGCAGCAGCAGGGCTGAGAGTGGGTCTGAATCTCTGGACTAAGCCAGAATGTTCAGGTCAGAAACTTCATATTACACCAACCCATGATTCTTATCCATGTGTAGCCCAGTGGCGTGGTACCCTATTTTTCAGTACAGCATCCTCATTTTGCTTCTTTGCATCTGGCTGGCATCTCCCACTCTGCTTTTCCTCTCCCTAAGTTCTCGTAGTCTAGTTGTCCTGCCTCTATTTCCTCTCTGTCTTTTAGTGAATCAGCAATTTATTAATCAAATACAAGTGAAAACTTGTACAGTGTGTACAAAAGCATAGTTCCACAGCTCTGTCTAACATTTTAACTATAGATAACTTACTGAATATGAGATAGTTTCTCATAACTTTTATTAACTATAAATTGATAATGATAATCAGCACATGTAATTGTTTATAATTTAACTACCTTAATGTGCATCCAAATCATTCAGATACCAGTTAGTGAAATATATTTATTAAAAATTTTTGTGATGGTTTTAAATGTACCATATATTTGTTTCTTTTAAATTTATTCATTATGTATACAAGATTCTGCCTCCTCTAAGCCTATTTGCCAGAATAGGCAATAGATCTCAAGATAGATGGTTGTGAGCCACCGTGTAGTTGCTGGGAATTGAACTCAGGACCTCTGAAAGAACAGTTGGTGCTCTTAACCTCTGAGCCATCTCTTCAGGCCCCACATATATGTATTACAAACATGATTTGCAATCTTTATTTCTCAACCTGTACTACTTGAATAGAAAAAATATTTGTGATGAGATTTAATTTATATATTTTATTTTTTGCTGTTATGTTTAAAAACTAATTACTAATCTAATTTATTTAATTTATTTCCATGCTTTCTCATAAGAGACTTTTGAGTTCAGGTCTCATATTTAGACCTTCAATTGACCAGCTCTTATTATATGCTGTGAAGCAGAAAAAATGTACATTTTTTTTTAAATTGCCAGGATCTTTTGATTATTCACTATTTGCTCATTGTTTTGGCTTCCCCACCCAAAGTGATCTCACCTAAAATAAAAAAGGGATTTCTCATGGAATATTAAACTGAACTATATGCTCAACTTTAGATGAATGTCATGTGGCCTTGAAACCTGAAACTTTCACAAGAAGATTGTAAAATTAAAAAGTGTTATTGTGACATTGGTTTTATTGTTTTCAATATTATAATGATTTTTGAAGCTGCAAATAAATTTTAAGAGCACCATTATAATCAAAAAGGTATTTACAATTTAAATATGGATTGAATTTAACTATATACCTCTTTTCTGAAAGTTACCATCTTTATACCAATCCCTTCAGGCCAAGGGCACTGAAGATCATTGCATTTATTTGTGTCTATTATCTTTCTTTTTTTCCCTTTCTCTTTTTAAATTTATTTTTATATTTTGAAATTTCACACATGTAGAGTGAACCATGAACATATCCATTCCTGTTTCTCTCTCTTCTTCAGCCTGCAAACAACCCACCTTTTTCGTCCCGATTCAAATGCTTTCATATTTTACATTCTATTCTTGTACCTGGTGTTCCTGGTGGTATTGTTCATGCCATATCTGAGAAATAACATTGAAAGACACTCCTTTGCATCCTCCAGTCCTTTTGACATCCCAACACTTTTCTTATTAATAATAGTCACATTTTCTATCCTTGTATACTCTTGTTCAAGGTCCCTTACCCCTCTCGTCCACTCCAGTCACTCTCTCTTCTCCACATCTCCCCATCTCCTCCGCAGCAAGGGCAAGAGGTCCGAAGGTCCCAATATGGCTTAGGTCAGCATCCATTCCTGGCAGATCTACTTTCCTCACCCCAACATCAAGACTGAGTCAGGTGTTCCTCTAGAGGGAATGGCATCCAAGGTGCCAGTCTAAGGTGTTTCAGATCCCAAGCTGTTCAGTGGTTGTGGTTTGCTGCTTGGACATGCTTTGCTTTTAGCTTTTTTGTTTAGAGTTCACTAATGAGTGAGTATATCCCCTACTTATCTTTCTGGGTTTGTGATACTTCGCTCAGGAGATATTCTCCAAATTCATCCATTTGCCAGCAAATTTTAGGATATCATTTTGTTGTTGTTGTTATTGCTGAGTAGTACTCCATTGTGTAGATATACCACAGTTTTTAATGCATTCTTCAGTTGAGGGGCATCTAGGATGTTTCCAGGTTCTTGCTATTACAAATAATGTTGCTATGAACATAGCTGAGCCAATACTTTTGGAGTGTGAATGTGCAACTTTAGGGTATACACTCAGAAGTGGTATTGCTGGATCCTTAGGGAGATTGATTCCCAGTTTTTTGAGAACCCACCACACTGCATTCCAGAGTGACTGAACAAGCTTACACTCCCACCAACAATGGGGGAGGGTTCCCCTTTCTCTGCAACCACTCCAGCATAGGCTGTCATCTGTGTCTTATCTTAGCCAATCTGACAGGTGTAAGATGCTATCTCAAAGTTGTTTTGACTTGCATTTCTCTGGTGGCTAAAAAGTTGAGCACTTTTTCAAGTGCCTTTCAGCCATTCGTAATTCTTCTTCTAAGAATTTGAACTTCATAGAAAAGAAAATGGAAAATACACTTCTACAAATTGGCACAGGTGACCACTTCCTAAATATAACACCAGTGGCACAGACACTAAGATCAATTATCAATAAATGGGATCTCCTGAAGATGAGAAGCTTGTATAAAACCAAGGACACTGTCAATAGGAATAAACGAGAGCCTACAGAATGGGAAAAGATTTTCACCAACCCTACAAGTGATAGAGGATTGATCTTTAAGATATATAATGAACACAAGAATCTAGAGCCCAACACTGTGAATAACCCAATCAAAAATTGGCTTCAGAACTAAAAAGGGAATTCTCAGCATAAAAATTACAAATGGCTGAAAGGCACTTGAAAAAGTGCTCATCATCATTAGCCATCAGAAAAATTCAAACCAAAACAACTTTGAGACACCACCTGACACCTGTCAGATTGGCTAACATAAAAGACACACAGGACAACCTATGCTGGAGAGGGTGTGGAGCAAGGGGAACACTCCTCCATTTTTGATGGGAGTGTAAGCTTGTTCAGACACTCTGGAATGCAGTATGGCAGTTTCTCAGAAAACTGAGACTCAATCTCCCCAAGGACCAAAGAATATCACTTCTTGGTGTATACTCAAAAGATGCACAGTTGCACTCCAATGACATTAGCTCAACTATGTTCATTGCATCATTATTTGTAATAGCAAGAACCTGAAAACAACATAGATACCCCTTAACTGAAGAATGAATTAACAAACTCTGGTACACCAGAGAGAGGTATCACAAACCCAGCAAGATAAGCAGGGGAGGTATTCACTCAGTAGTGGACTCTAAACAAAAAAGAAAAGAAAACAAAACAAAACAAGAAAAGCATACCCAAGCTACAAACCACAACCACTGAACAGCTTGGGGTCATAACCACCTTGGACTGACACTTTGGATCCCACTCCCCCTAGAGGAAAACCTGACTCAGTCTTGATGTTGGAGGGAGAAAACTGGATTTGCTAGGAGTGGCAGGAATGGCGGCTGAACTAAGCAATATTGGGACCTTGGGATCTCCTGCCCATGGGGGGGTAGATGGGGAGATGTGGAGAAGAAAGAATGACCTGATGTGGTTGGAGGGGGAAGGGACCTTGATTATGGATATACAAGGATTAAAAATATGACTTCTTTATTTATAATAAAAAAAAGAGAAAATAAGATGTCATGATGGTATAAGCCCATTGATAGAGAAATTTGGCAAGGAAGTCCACCTCTAGTTAACTTCACTAGTTACAACATTGATAGTAAGATATATCTAGATTCACAGTGGTAGTCGTTAAGTAAAAAGCAGAACAATAGGCATAA
The DNA here is from genome assembly GCA_004025045.1 of Sigmodon hispidus. Lineage (NCBI taxonomy): Eukaryota > Metazoa > Chordata > Mammalia > Rodentia > Cricetidae > Sigmodon > Sigmodon hispidus. The sequence continues at coordinate 31,363 of PVIH01007815.1, forward strand.
GTATTTTACACATTGGGCCTTAATATTTTCGATATTAAATGAAATTCTTCTCTATTTTGAGATCTTCAAAAGAATTTTCAACTCTAGCATACAGTATTTTTTATGAATACCAAACTTTTTTATTAGTGGATGATATGAGAGACAGTAAACAGAATATTCTGATTTAAAAAATTATAATGTAGTGTGATTTAGGAAAAAATTTCAAATGCATATTATTGAGTAAAGGAAGAATTAGTTAATTATTTTTAATATTAAATGTGAGAAATAAGGTTAAAATATAGAATATGATGAATGGCCCTGAGAATTCAATAATGAAATCCAAGAGAGTAGTTAGTGTCCCAAATTATAGAATATGAAACAAAGAAACTCTGTGTCTTCAAAATTTGGCACAATAGTCTACATGATTAAATTAAACTGAAAGTTTATAGTAATGTGAATGTAACTTAATATGTCTATGTTAGAACAATTGCTGTTCTTTAATTAACAAGTATAACAATTTTCTGTCTTCAATGTCAGATTGATAATTAAATACTGAGCCAATACATAATGTGTTAGGAGTATTTCACACTGTGAAACAATAAGCTATATAGAAGACATGTTTATCTGTAAATATTTGATGACTAGAGTAAATTTTCATCAGAAAAAGGATTTTTAGAATTGTGATACACTATTTGAAAGATGCTAATAAATATGTGTTAAAAATAAAAATAAAAAATAAATAAAGGCACTTGCTTATCAAGCTTGATGACTTGAGTAATTACTAGTGTCCACATGGTGGGGAGAACCCATTCCTGCAAATTTCCCCTTGACATCTCCTTATACCCTGGGGCAAGCATGTAACCCTTGAAATAAAATATAGGTAATAAAAATATGTTTTAAAAATTCCCTTTTTAGTTCTGAGCCCCAGTTTTTGATTGGATTATTCAAGGTTTTGGCCTCTAGTTTCTTGAGTTCTCTATATAGTTTAGAAATTAATCCTCTATCACTTGTAGGGTTGATAGAACTCTTTTTTCATTCTGTAGGCTGTCGTTTTGTCCTATTGACTGGGTCCTTGGCTGTACTGAAGCTTCTCAGTTTCAGGAGGTCCCATTTATTGATTGTTGTTCTTAGTGTCTGTGCCACTGGTGTTATATTTAGGAAGTGGTCGCCTGTGCCAATTCATTGGAGGATATTTCCCACTTTCTTTTCTATCAAGTTCAGAGCAGCTGGTTTTATGTTGTGGTCTTTGATCCACTTGGATTTGAATTAAACAACAGTCTACAGAATGGGAAAAGATTTTCGCCAACCCTACAAGTGATAGAGGACTGATCTCTAAACTATATAGAGAACTCAAGAAACTAGAGCCCAAAACTTTGAATGACCCAATCATAAAAATGGGGTTCAGAACTAAAAAGCAAATTCTCAGCAGAACAATTACAAATGGCTGAAAGGCACTTGAAAAAGTGCTCAACTTCTTTAGCCACCAGAGAAATTCAAATCAAAACAACTTTGAGATACCACCTTACACCTGTCAGATTGACTAAAATAAAAGACACAGATGACAGCCTATGCTGGAGAGGTTACAGAGAAAACTGAACACTCCTCCCTGTTGGTGGAAGTGTAATCTTGTTCAGCCACTTTGGAATGCAGTGTGGCAGTTTCTCAAAAAATTGTAAATCAATCTCCCTAAGGATCCAGCAATACCACTTCTGGGTGTATACCCTAAAGTTGCACATTCACACTCCAAAAGTATTAGCTCATCTATGTTCATAGCAGCGTTATTCATAACAGCAAAGTCCTGGAAACAACCTAGATAACCCTCAACTGAAGAAGAATGGATTAAAAAACTGTGGTACATCTACACAATGGAGTACTACTCAGCAGTAAAAAATAATATCCTAAAATTTGCAGGCAAATGGATGGATTTGGAGAATATCCTCCTGAGCGAGGTATCATAAACCCAGAAAAATAAGCAGGGGATATACTCACTCATTAGTGAACTCTAAAGAAAAAAGTAAAGAGCAAAGCATGTCCAAGCTGCAAACCACAACCACTGAACAGCTTGAGATCTGAAACACCTTGGACTGGCACCTTGGATGCCATTCCCTCTAGAGGAACACCTGACTCAGTCTTTATGTTGGGGTGAGGAAAGTGGATCTGCCAGGAATGGATGCTGACCTAAACCATATTGGAACCTTGGGACCTCCTGCCCTTGCTGGGGTGGAGATGAGGAGATGTGGAGAAGAGAGAGCAACTGGAGGGTGTGGGAGGTGGAAGGGACCTTGAACAAAGATATGCATAGATACAAAATGTGACTTTATTCATAATAAAAAAAGAAAAGAAAAAAAAAAAGAAATAGCACCAGGCATGAGATGCCTTTTTGAGTTATTGGTCAAGTGACTTCCAAATTTTTTTGGAAAATATTAAAAGTTATTACTATAACCCATGTTCGCACTTCAGAGATGTAAGGTAAGACCTTATTTTTAAAGTCACCATGCACTTCAGACACAAGTCAAAAAGACAATTGAAATAGATCTGAAGGACTGCTCCCTGAGAACTAGTTTTCTCAAGGATAGAATTAAACAACAATATTACACAAATATAATGCCTATGAACAACAATATTGAGCTGCATGGCATAAGAACCTCAAGAATGCAGTAATGGGCACACACTTTGTCAGTAACCTAACCAGCAATCTCTAATTGGACTTAAGAACAGGTTCACAAAAGGGAACCACAGCTCTTACTAGAAACAGGTAAATATTAAAACCTAGTGAAGTTGACGATCTTTAAGGACCACTTTTCTAAAACAGCACAGTCTCTAATGCCATTCTAAATATGCGTCCTTGACACCTCATTAAGAAAACTTATCTTTGTATAAACAGAGATCTTTTCTTTTTTATATTTATTGTATGGTGATTTTACATAATACACCCCATCAAATTCAGTTATCAGTCCACTCAGATTCATACCCACTCTTATGATCACCCCATTTACAAAAATGTCTATTCATGTTTCTCATTTACTTACTGGAGCATAATTAAAATAATAGTTTCCAATCAAAATGTAGAGGAGAGAAGCTCCATCCCAAATGATGCATGTTTAATACAACTCTCCCACCTAGAGCTCAAGAAATTTGCTATGAGACTATGTGTCTGGAAGCAACAACCATAAAGTCTTACAATATCACTGTCTAAAAATGAGTTGAACATGCTCACATGAAAGTGGAAATCTCAGGAGACCTCAGTTCTAGACAAAGAACCATATGCAACTAAGAAGTTCTGAGAATATGAGAAATGATCTCTCTTAGGGAAGAGCTCATGAATTGGCTAACCATTGCCAAATGATCATTCCTAAAAACATATACATATATATATATACACAAATATGCTATTTATATATGTTACATATATAGATATATGTATATGAGTAATATTATGCAGGCTATGCAAGAAGTAGATTGTATTTATCTATTTAGAAATATATATTAATAATTACATATATTAATATTTTAATATAAATGTACATAAAATAAAAAAGTCATGAGTATCAAGGAAAGCCAGAAAAATGGGGATATCAAAGGAAAGTGCAAACAGAAATGAGGTAACTATATCATCTGTAACATAATCTCAAAAACTTCATATATATTTATATATATATATGAAGATGTATGTACAAAGCTTACTTACATTTTACTGCTAATAAATATTCATGTGTAAAATTTGCTATGAAATGGACAAGAGAGCATTTTTTGTTCTGACTTGTTTGGGAAATTTCTCTATGCCCATAATAACACCATATTTGAAATATTTATGTTAAAAGTCTTCCTAAGGAAGTAATCAGATTAGCACACAAAATATTTTAACACTTCATCATAATTTCAGAAAAAATTCAAATTTCCTTTATTTATAAATATTATTTAAGTTAAATAAAATTAAGAATCTGGCTTCTGGATTAAAAAGAAATATAAAAAAGGATATGTCTCTTTACATTGTATTTCATTGGCATACATTGTAGTCAATCTATCAATTGTTTTACTGTAACAGGCTGGACAGGTACAAAAATATCCTTAAAAAATACTTGTCTCTAAATCTAAAAAACAGACATTGAAAGAACAGACACAACTACATAAGAATTTCCTCCAATAATTTCATGGTGGAAGAAGGAAAATGTGCCCACTAGAGGAAAAACTTGCCTTACAGAAAAAGAGTTCTCACAGTTATAACAACTTTACAGCTCATCGTTCAGGTCTAGACTGAAGAAAAGACAATAATGTGTCAATGGTTTGCAGCAGTATCCTTTGACAAAGACTGTATGTATATGCAGATCCTTCTTTCTTTATTTAACTTTAATATTACATTAATACTCCAATGATGGACTTCTTAGATTTTCTGTATCTCTTTGATTTAACTCTTTTAATTGGCTTCCTGAAGAAGAAAAGGTAGTCATATCTGACTTGTCCAAGGCTATGATCCTCCAAGTTCAATAGCAGCAGAGTTGGTTCATTCACCTTTGTAGAGTTGCAATCTTGTTGTGTCCAATATTTTATTTCACTACCCAGGTTTGACAGTCTAGATTAGACACTTGTCTTCTCTGTCTCTATTAGTGAGTAAAGTATGTAGATGTAGCTTATAGATGTCAAGTGTTTAAGATAATAATAAAAAAAAAACTGGGAAAGCATAAAATAAAGTCAAAACTCATTCTACAAATTCATAATTATGTTATAAAATTATTGCTTTTATCATAAAATTTTATCACAACTGTGCAATTCTTCCCTAAAGCCTCAATTTTAATGACAATAAAGATTGCTATTAAAAAGTATGATATAAAAAAATCACATTTAAGTATTTGAGGCCAAGGCCATAGACAGCTTAATTAAGCACCTGAGTAGTGTGTGCACTGCCCTGGCTTCCATTGCCCACACAGCAATAAATACTATGAACATATTATTCTAGTTTACTTTCTACTATTGCTGTAATAAAACACTAGCCAAAAGAAATGGAAGTAAGTTCTATTTGACTTAGAAGTTTTAGCTCATCCTGGAGGAAAGTCAAGAAAGAAATACAAGACAGGGATCTAAGGACAGGAATGAAGGAAAAAATCATGGAGACACATGGATTATTGGCATTTTTTCTAGACTTTATTATAGAGGCTAGGCCTACCTAGCCAGAAGTGGAACTGTCCTCAGTTATCAGGGCCCTCCTACCTTAGTCAGCAATCAAGGAATTTCCCAACAGAGAACTAGATTCCCATGAATCATCTGGGGAGGAAATTCTTTAGCTAAGATTTCCTCTTTCTGTGTATACCTGTGTATCTATTAGTTTTCATGTAGATATATATCTAAAAATAACTGTCTAGGCTCACCTCAAACTGAACTAGAGAAGGATTTCTGACAAATAGATAAAAGCTAACATGCCTTGGGAGCTTGTGAAATGAGTTTCTGTTTAGCAAAGGGAGTCATTTACTTTGTGTTTGTTCTCCGATATCTTATACCTGTGTTGGCATATCAAAGTTCATGCTGCCTCCAAATTCCTTTATTCTCTATTTACATATGCTTGTTATATATTTCACAGTCCACCCTAACTTCCTGGCCTGTCTCACCTCTAACTCTACCTTAAACTGCCAGGCTTGCTCCAATTCATACTGCTCCTCTCCTCCACAGCTAATCGTCACCCTTATAATTCTCATGATTTTCCACAACTCACTTCTTTCACCATGGCCATGTCCAGTCGACTTTTCCTCTCTTCTCTGAACCCTTTCAGATGCTTCAACATGCTCTTTCTCTTATTCACAATAAAGATAAAACCTTTTCTCTAATTACTGAGTGATCATTTTGGTGATTACTTTACTGAACCTCACACATACAGTATCTATATCTGGAATAACATAGTACTTTTATGGGGCTTCAGGGAGAGGAGGCATCTAACACCTACCTCTTTATTTTTAATTGATATGTTCCAGTATCCTTAAAGTAAAGTGATATTTAAAAAATCATTTTAGTAATGATGACACTTTATTTTAGTAATCATTGTCACTTTTACTCAACAGTAGAATTTGACAGAAAAACCAAATTAAAAACTCGATGTATTTATAAGAATTCAAGTCAGGTACCAATAAAGTGCTTATCTTTATCTTTATTAAGTTAACATTCTTTTTAAGCTTTCAAATGCTAGAATGTTATATGTAAACTCTATGTAAACTCTAATGTGCATAAAGTGTCAGAAATTTTATAAACTTTATATTTGCCATGCCATATAAGAGATCTCACTAACTATTTTTGTTTCAGACTCTGAGATGTCCAACACAGTTTATCATTGTCCTATCTTTTAAATAGAAGATTTTAGGAGAAAGAAAATTGCTTTTGTCCCTGCAGGAATTTCTACAGAGGAAAAAAATTAAAATACAAAGCTTGAAGGCTTCATGATTCAAGAAAAATGTAAGATTACTTCACAGTGAAAAATATTTCTACATAATATGCAAATAAAATATGTTTACTTCAAAGCACAGTATTCAAAATGTCACCAATAAACAATTTTTATTGGCACAACTACTCTCACATGAAGTATTTGAATCATGGACAATTCAACAACTAAACCTAAAAAGACACTTTGAAGTGATAATAAGGTAAAGCTATGGCACCTATGTTTAATACAGTTATTTCCAGACATCAAATTTATTTTCTCAAGTCAATTCTAAAAAGCTTGGTTCTGAGAAAGCAGAAACTGTGAGTCCTACAGACAAGTAAGTATTTGAAAAATATGAGTTCACTCAAATGTGATTATTTGCTTATAAGAGTAAAGATGATGGAGAAAAGGTACACTCTTTTTTGTAGTCAAAACCATTTATTAATATTAGATAAATGTACATTCATTATTTTTATGGTGAGTACATAAACAAGTCGTGTGTTCTTTAGTGTCTAAATTTGAACACAGACAATACAACTGATTAGAATCGGAGAAGTATTGTATTTGTGCCAAACAAACATACAAACAAACAAAAAATCAACTTTGATAACTTTGAAAAGATACCAAATTTAAACCCATCCATGACATCATTTGCAAATAATCAACTATGGCCTAGTTGAGTATTGACCCTAACTGGCCCACCACAATGAAGACTGTCAACTGGAAAATCTGTCCATAAGCTCTGTGCCTGATGAATTAGCAGTCAGCTCCATCCTATAGGCAGCCACATAACCAATTAAATAACCTGAGGGCCTAGAACAGCTTTCAATCTGTTAAAAGGAATTTACTTGTTTTTGTCCAGCTAAGAAGAACCTCCCAAACAAAAACCAAATCAACACTTGTACAAACTGTGGTACAATAAATCTAAGCTAATTTGTTAAGTATTTATGTTCTATAACATTTTGAGATAGTTATATAGTTCATTCTCTGCCAGTAAAATTTAGTTATTTAAAAGAAATTTGGGAAGCTCAGACAACTTAATCATGAATATATGGTTAAGAACAAGTATTCTTCTTTCAGAGGACTAGATTTCTAGTTTCTATACACAAATCAGCTAGTTACAACTACTTGTAACTCCAGCTCCAAAATATGACCCTAGCCTTGGGTACATATACAGACATACACATGTACAAAAAATTAATAATAATGAATGTATTAATAAAAACAGAAATTTGGAACTATATTTTCCATCTTTTCTAGAGAAATTGAGCTCTTTCAACAAAGGAAAGAGAACCTCACACAAATTACTGGGCTGAAGTCACTTCTAAAAATCATAGTAATGCTTCCTGCCATAGGGAGTGGGCCCTCAATGTGTTCAGAATGGATGCCTTGCTTAGCCTTGATATAGTGAGGAAGGGATAAATCTTGCTGCAACTCAGTATATAATCCTGCCTGATTACTCAAGGAAAACCTTACCCACTTTGAGAAGTGGATGGGAAGCAGGGGTGGGGGAGAAGAGAGCAGAGGGGGAAGCAGGAGGGTGGGAGGGAGGGGATCAATGGAGGATATGTAAAAGGAATTTTATTATTAATTAATAAATATAAAGAAAGAAAAACTCAAGGTAATGACCTAAGCTACATGACCAAAAATATAAAAGTGGGAATTGATATAATTTTATTTTATTTTTAAATTTGCGTTTTAAGGTGAAGTCTTAGGTGTCACAGACAGGTTTCAAATTCACCATAGAATTAAAAATGTCCTTTATTTTCTGATCCTCTTGCCTCGACATCCAGAGAGCTGAAATTTCAAGTCTGTAAAAAATGATCTGTTTCATGCATTGATAGAAATCAAACTCAGGGCTTCATGCATGGTGGGTAGCACTCTGTCTGCTGAACTACATCCCCAGTGTAGAATATATTTTGAAAATAAATTTTATTTTAATAATTCCAAATAGAAATATGAAAATGGGTTATTTGAAATACAATATTATATGGTCAGAAGCAATATATAGTACAAATGCAGTAAAATTCTGAAAACCTAAAATATTTGGTTAAGACAAATGTGCAATCAAACATAGTCTTCTACTTAGAAATTTCTATAATATATATTAATTTTATCTTAGATCATACAATAAATCAATATATTTTTGTTATAAGAATTTTCTTATAATTTTCTTATAAGAATAAGCTTGCACTAGCACCAAGAACCATACAAGCAGTTCCAAAATTCACACAAAGTCTTATATTAATTACAAGATGTTTGGACTATAGCTCAGGCATATTATTTTCTAACTCTTAAACTAACTCGTGATTAGCCACATAGCTTAGTACCTTTTCTCAGAGAAGCGTTATCTTTTGGCTTCCTCTGTGTCTCCTAATATCTCAGCTCTGTTCTTTTTTCCAGAATTTACTTAGATTGGAAATCCTACCCATATTTGCTTTCTGTCTTTTGGTCCATCCACATTTTATTAAACCAGAAGGAAGGACAAATATTTCCAATGTACAAAACCATAATCCCACAGCCTTTCCTCATTGATTTTCTTTTTAAGAGAAAAAAATTTATTTTCTTTGTACAGTTTTTTTCCTCACCACTATGTATAACAATTTATAACCAACACTGTAAACAAAGACACACATCTATAAACCATTTTGGGGAAATGTAGGATTAGTTCTCTAGATTACTTCCTAATGTCTGGGGACCCTGCTAATCTTATTGGGATCTTGAGAAATTTCAGGATTATGGTCAAGTTCTGACTGGACTATTCTGTGGAGCTGGGTCTCTCAGCCAGTCTCACTGAAGCTGTTCTGGTTGCAGAGCTCAAAGGAAAATGCAACAAAGGTGGTCTAAAATGTTGAATCATCTGGATCATCCATTCCTAAGTGAGGTTTTGCAGGGGGTCTTTCTTGATTAAACCCAATTTTTATTAACCCAGAATAAATCCACTGTCTCTCATTTGCTCTGAAAATATAAAGAAAACATCTTCTTCAAAGTAACATATTTTTTCTTTCAATTTATGTCAAGATATTTTCAAAATATATAGGCAGAATTAATACAGTAACATTTATAATCAAATGTCTCTTAGCAGCTCTTGCTCCTTCCTCAGCAGTCAAACAATTCAAGACAACATAACATACAGAATCCAGACTCTGTATATTTTCATTTTTATGTAGCTTATATTTATTTTTACTTTATTTGTTTTTTAAAGAACTTTCTCAATCTTTTTTTTCTTTTTCTTTTCTCTCCAAGCCTAAGTAAATTTTAAAATACACTGTAAACCTTTTAGATTTGTTGTTGTTGTTGTTGTTTTTCTCTGAATCTGTCTTTACTGTTTATCTGTCTTTTTTCTGACCACACCTATAACCTGCTAAATCATGGTTAGGATTAAAGGCTTGGCTAGGATGCAGAGGTACTGCAAGAGCCATATTTACTATACCAAGTCTGGGAAATTTTAGGGTGTACATTGCCACTACTCACTGCTCATAAGTTCCATTTAAGTATTTGGACCCAGGATTTCTTAACAGAGCAAGAAGTTTTTCCAGCTTGAGTCAGGAAGCTTCTCTTAAAGGAGCCATCTCTCTGTTAGAAGGCAGCAAACAGAGCCCTCTCGAAAATGCTGCTACTAAGAAGCCATAATTGACTCTGTTCCCATTTTGCCTGTAAAACCAGAAATTTTAAATCTGTCAAATGCAACTTCTAACTGTACTGAGATTTCTATGAGACTGTAGGAACAAACCATGTGGCTGCTTAAGCTGCTAGCAGCAAACCCACCATTTTTTCACTCAGGACTAAATGTCACTCTCTACCAAGGCTCACTTGAGAGACAAAGCTAGAAAGCTATTTTTGGCTCCCTTTTAGAATCTTTTATAAAGTTTTATCAGGTCTATGTAGATTGTGCCCTACATTGGAATACCATTTGTAGTAAGCAGTTTCTGGCCGAACCTACCACTGAAGTCTGGTTCTGTACTCCCATAGTCACTTAGTCCCAAATTAACATACAGAAGTTTATTCTAAGTACATGCTGTTTGACCTATGACTCAGGCATATTATTTGCTAACTCTTGCTCTTTTTTATTATTATTATGAATAAAGAAGTCACACTTTCTATTCTTGTATATACTTATTCAAGGTTCCTTCCCCCTCCCACCACGTCAGGTCATTCTCTCTTCTTCACATCTCCACAACTCCCCCCACCCCACACCCCCTCTGTCCCCCCACCTCCCCACCCCACACCCCCGCCCAGGCAGGCAGCAGGCGGTCACAAGGTCCCAGTATTGCTTAGTTCAGCCTCCACTCCTGGCAAATCCAGTTTTCTCCCCGCAGCATCAAGACTGAGTCAAATGTTCCTCTAGGGGGAATTGGATCCAAAGAGTCAATACAAGGTGTTTCTGATCCCAAGCTGTTCAGTGATTGTGGTTTGCAGCTTGGGCATGTTTGCCTTTTGTTTGTTTGTTTGTTTTGTTTTTGTTTTTGTTTTTGTTTAGAGTGCACTAACGAGTGAGTACATCCCCTGCTTATCTTTCTGGGTTTGTGATATCTCGCTCAGGAGAATATTCTCCAAATCCATCCATTTGTCTGCAAATTTTAGGATATCATTTTTTCTTACTGCTGAGTAGTACTCCATTGTGTAAATGTACCACAGTTTGTTAATCCATGCTTCAGTTGAGGGACACCTAGGGTGTTTCCAGGTTCTTGATATTACAAATAATGCTGCTATGAACATAGTTGAGTTAATGCCATTGGAGTGTGACTGTGTGTCTTTTGGGTATATACCCAGAAGTGGTATTGCTGGGTCCTTGGGGATATTGATTCTCAGTTTTCTGAGAAATTGCCATACTGCATTCCAGAGTTGCTGAACAAGCTTATACTCCCACCAACAATGGAGGAGTGTTCCCCTTGCTCCACAACCTCTCCAGCATAGGCTGACCTCTGTGTCTTTTATCTTATCCAATCTGACAGGTGTTAGGTGGTATCTCAAAGTTGTTTTGATTTGCATTTCTCTGATGGTTTAAGTCTCACTCTTAAACTAAACCATGATTAGCCACATGTCATAGTACTTTTTTTCCTAAGAGCAGCATTTTCATGTCACTTTCTCTGCATCAGGCCAGTTAGGGCTTCATAGTGAGATCTTATCTCAAAAATAAATAAATAAATAAATAAATAGATAAATAAATAAATTAAAATAAATAAAGTGCTCATATTACTCCAACTAATAGTGGAGGGGGTTCCTAAACAGACTTCTACTAAGTGAATGACCACCCTAAGTGACATTACAGTACCTTCATCCAGTAATGAATAAAAGTGGAAGGAGAGATCCATAGCTAAGCACCAGGTCAAGTTTCCAGTCCAGCTGAAGAGAGATAAATGAGAGTGAATAGGAGCAAAGAGATCTGGATTATGAGGAGGAGACTGACAGAGAAGGCTGGCTGGAGGTATTGAAAGCTTGCTGAATCAGAACTAGCTACTGGGGAACCTTCAGAGAAAGAAACTAAACCCTAAAGGTAGATAACTGTCAAGTGGTATGCACAGTATGTAGATCCTCTTGAAGTACAATCAGACTATGTTCCTGTGCTTAAACTGACATCTTGGAGCTCATTCCCTGCAGAGGAACACCTAACCCAGCCATAATACTGAGATGAGGGAATTGGACTTACCTAAAATGGATAGATATACCAGACTGAAGTATTCCAACTTCGGACTCCTTTCCTTCTTTGGTAAAATGAATGGAAGGATGGGGTGGGGGAGGCTGAGGGAGAACTAGGAAGGACTGGAAGGAGGGAAGCGAGGGTGAACAGGGGTATACATAGAAAAAATTTTTAAATAAAAAATGATAAAAATAAAAACAGACAAAAACAAACAAACAAACAAAAACCACAAAAGAACAAAGGACCACATCTATTGCTAGTGGATTGTGCCACTACATATCTGGAATTGAGATGAGTCAAGAAGCAATCAACATGTCATTAAAGTAATAGTCAACATTTTAAATCTTACTTATTGATTAAAGATAATACAAGTAAGATAAAGAATTGACTATAGACAATCTATAGATTGTAAGTTATAAGGCTAATTCTCTCTACTCTTTAAATTTTATAAATTCTACATCATATAATTTTAAAATTTCCATTAGAGGATAGCATATATTTCACTTTAAACTGTTTTCCACATATATAAACATGAAAATTTATTTTTAAATACATTTACACATTATTATATTCCAATAGAATCCATCATAATTAATTTCAAATGTATAATTTACTACTATACATATAAAACATAATTATCTTGATTGATTCATGGCAGTACACAATTATATTGCCAACTTAACATATTTAAAATGTCAGCATCTTTTATATGAATAATCTGTGAAAAATTATTATGGCTTGAATGTGACATCTCCATACGTTGTACACTGGATACTCAATATACATTTCAATATTTTTGTAAGATGAAATTTTTAAATGTGAGTATTAGCTCACAAGGGCATTCTGGTGAATGAATAACAATGATATTATTAGAAAGTTTTAGTTATTTGAAGACTAAATTTGTAACAAACAGTAGTTTGACTATTCTTGCTGCATGAAAAAAATTATTTAGCGTGACAAATTAATAAAATAAAATTTCATCCCTCAAAACAAAAGAGACAAATAAAACAAGTATCAAAATTAAGTGCTATTTTCAATTTATATTTCCTTCAAATTTTATATTGAGAAATTATGTAAATAACAGATTGTTTACATAGTTATTCTATAACTGAGTAAAATTAGAAAAGAAAGTAGTTGTAGTATTGACAATTCTAATGATTTCTGAGCAAGTCTTCTTTCAAACCTTTCTGGCATTAAATTTAGCAGTCATGATTCTTAGATGGGACCTGTTTTCCAGAAGGGATTTCAGAAGAGTAAAACCATCATAAACACTTATGAAAATTTTCACCAGATGAAAAATGCACCAGAAATTTCTATAAATATTTAGTGGAGACACCTAGATTATGATGGGAATGTGCTTGGTCAGTGTAGGTTGTCTTAACAAAATGTTTAGAATGAGAAGCTTATGTCACAGATATTTATGAACATTCTTAAGGATGTTGGGCTATGATAGGCAACAGCCTAGGTATCTTCTATCAATAGCCCTCTTGTATTTGAAGTCTATTGTAGTAGCACAAATTTAGGTCGTAAGAAAAGAAGACTCTGAGTCAAATATTGGAAGAAGGCTGAAATATCAGAGAGAGGAAGCAACACAGTCAATTCTTACTTAGCTGTCTTGCAACTTCTTCAGGTTCTCTCCTGGTCACTTCTTCCTGTTGCTTTTGCTTCTGCTGGGCTTCTACAAGCCCTTATATATCCTAACCCATTCAGGTTAGGATTAAATGCCTGTGCTACTCTATTTTATAGCTAGCCTTGAGCTCCCAGAAACAGAGAAAATTCTGTCTCTGGAGCTATAGGATTAAGGATGTAGGTCACCACTCCTGACTTTCCCTGTGCTGGAATTAAAGGTGTGTATGATTGACTCTCAGCTGTTTTTTCTTGTACTCAAGAATCAAGAATTCCCTGAGCTGTGCCTAGAATTTGACTGTGTTCTACCTCTGATATTTCAGGATTTATTGAATATCTAACAAATATCCACATATCCCCTTTTATGTCAAAAATAAAAAAGAAAGTTATAAATAACATAGGAAAACATACAAATAGCAACAATAATTACATACAATATTATACAAATAATAATTATATTATAAATGTCCAGTTCATTAACAATTGACAAATTCAAAGAAACTATTTTATTATTTATCCTATGTTGGAGAGTCCAAAGGATTGTACCTAATCCACTTTGTATCTAACTTGTATTACTGACTAAAAACTGTATTTTAATGTATCCTAAACTTACTTTACCTTTTAAGTGAGTTTCTTCTCTAAAGCTGTCACTAGATAAATGTAGCAATTAACTATCTCATCTTGAAATTCCTCAGAGATCCAAGAAGGAAATAACATTAAGCAAATAGCAACTTCCAAAAACGTAAGAAATGAATCAGCTGACTTCCTGGACAACTGCTCAAGTGTTTTCTGTGTTGTTGATGTGTCGTCCATAATTGGCCTACAGGCCTAACATGTCTGACAGACTTCCTTGTGCAGCCGGATATTCCCAAATTCATTTCTACCTTGTCTTGTCAAGGTGCCACATTTTTTTGTGTGTTTCATCTGCTTGTTTGTTTTGAATATTATATTGTCAGTAATCAAGGCAAGAGTACTTTATTGCCCAGTGGCTAACTTGTGTCACAAAGAAGAGTCACATATGAGTTATATGGAGGAGTTTCCTTTATGTTCATAATCTTCTCTGAAGTGCTACCAGGAGCAGATGTTCATTGTCAAAAAATAATAATCTATGTTTTTGAAATTTATTAAATGTCATATTCTACAGATCCTTGAAATGCTTGAAGAAAACCTGTCCATCTAAAATATATCTGATCTTGAAAACATATCTAATATGACTGTAAGTTTGATTGTAATGTCGAACTTCTAACTTGAACTTCTTTATATCCTAATTAGTTGGTATTAATAACTTCCCTTAAACCAGCAGTTTGTATTTCAATTTCAGATGAACTGTGTAAGTATTATACCTTGAACAAACAGGAATATATGTACAGTGAGAAAATTAATCTCAACCTTATATCAATATACACAATTTGTATACAACATACAAAAAATCAAGTCCAATGTAAAATATTTAAAACTAGTAATTTTTTTTATTTAAAGTGGATTCAATAATCTGCCCTTGTATCCTATCATATCTATATCTTCTTATTTCTTTTTTTCTTTCTTTTTTAAAGCAAGAACCCTAAGTCTAATCTCTCCTGTTTAGCTTTTTTACTAAACATAACCAATAACAATTTTTAACCAATTACCCTAAACAATGACAATCATTCATAACCCATTGAAAGACCAACTTCACCTCTTGAAAATATGGGGACCATGATTTTAAATTTACTTTCTGCTGTCTGGGGGGATCACATCTTTAAGGAATTCTGAAAAACAAGTGTTATTGATTATCAAGTCCTGAAATGTGTAGCTGTATAGTTTTCCAGTCTCTGCAAAACAAGAAAGTGCATGGCTTGTCTCAGGTCCTGGCCAGAGAGTAGTCTGTGAAACTGGTTCATCTCAGCTAGCCAACTTAAAATTGTCCTGAGCAGTTTGTAGTCCAAATCTGATCTTTGGTTGGTGTTTGCCAGCCTTGTGGCTTTGTCATAATCCATTTGAAATTATCATTGTGGGGTTCCATCTTCCTTTTGGATATTTGCAGCTTGCAATTAGGCTCTATCATGAATCACTACAGAAAACTGATCAGAGACTAAAACCCAACACATTATACAGGAAGCTAAATACATACATTTTTATTTTGAATAGGATTAGTAAAAATAGAACTGTCCTTTTTTAAGTCATTTTTCTGTCCCATATCTGGTGCCTCTTCTGATATGATACAGAGATTTTGCTTATTTCCTTTAACAAGTATGGTTGGGTTTAAAGAAGGATAGAGGTACACTCCAACTGCAAAGCCAGCTTTAATTTATAATTTAACTGGGACTTCAACTTATCTTACATGTATATATATATATAGGGTAAGAAGAAAGCATTTACCAAATAGAGTATATTGGTGTTAATAGATGCAATATTCTTTTGCTTCTGAATTTTTCTGCATAGTCTTCCTTCTGTTGTAGATGTCTAGATGCCCAAGGTCTTTTAAATTCTTGAAGAGTATTTCTGGTTTTCTGTAAAGAAAAAAAAAAAAAAAAAAACCTGCCCCAACTTTTTTTTTTTTCTTATAACATAAAGAATTGTAGTATGGGTAGATGAGCCATCAATTCTTATTTTTATAAAGATTCTCTGGTTCAACTTGAGTCTTTATTAATTTTTATGTTACCCATACCTTTTCTTCACCTGTGGAAACAAAAGCAAAACCTCCTCCCCAATGTAGCACATAGCCTGGCTTCCATTCTGAAGTCAATACATTTTTGAAATAATCAGCCTGATTTAGTTCAACTGCTTTTTCTATAGTCCAATGCCTTCCAGCAGCTGCTATTTTCTCAAAAGCATGAAAAAAAAATCAAAGTTAATAAAGCATTATATAGTCTATTTTTAGGGGTTTTTGTTATTCCTTTCTGTTTATTTAGCATCTCCTTTGCAGTTTGATTTGATTTCTCTATGACTGCTTGCCCTGTAGGATTATGTGGTATTCTTGTAATATGCTTTATATTATAATAAGCAAAAAATTGTTTCATTTTGCTAGAGACATATGCCGGAGCATTGTCTGTCTTAATCTCTACAGGTATTCACATGATGGCCATAACTTCATGCATATGTGTGATTACAGAATCAGCCTTTTCTGAACTCAAAGCAGTTGCCCTTTGAAATCCTGAAATAATATCTATTGTATGATGTATATATCATAATTTTCCAAATTCTGTAAAATTAAATACATCCATCTGCTAGATTTTATTTCTATGTATACCTTTAGGGTTATTTCCTTTTGGTAATGGAATTTGGTTATAGAAGAAACAGGTGGGACATTTTTATACAATTTCTTTGTCTTGTTGCCAAGTGATGGAAATATATATATATATTTTTTAGTTTTTTGCTGTTGATGTGACCTTTTTATGAAACTCTGAGGTCTTTAGGACATTTCCTATTAATAATTTATCAACTTCATTATCACCTTATGCTAAAGAACCTGGCAGACCTGTATGGGATCAAATGTGTGTTATATAGAAGGAATGATCCCTATGCCTGATTATTTCTTGTAACCAAATAAATAATAAAGTTAATTCTGACTCATCATTAATACAGTCAGCAGTTTCAATGTATAAAACAACTCTTTGCTGAGAGCTTGGGTAAAATTCATTAATACCATCACGATAGCATATAATTCTGACTTTTGAACAGAATTATAAGGGCTTTGAGCCACTTTAATTATATTTTCTGATTTGTAACCTGCTTTTCCTGATTTATTTTCCTTTTTTATAAAATGTGGGGGCTCCAGAAATTGGTTTATCTCATACAGTGTGAGAAAGAATCCAGTTAAATTTCTTTAAAAATTCAACTATTTTGCTTAGAGGATATTTGTTGTTAATATCTCCCAAAAAATACTGCAGGTTCTCTGCCAGGACTCACTTTTTACTCATAATTGGTCAATTTCTTCATTAGTTAAAGGTACAACAATTTCTGCTGGGTCCATTAGTGTTAATTGAAGAAGTCTTAGTTTTCCTTTAAAAATCAACACAGAAATCTTTTCTACATATATTTTTAATTTTTAATTGGTTTATGTCATACAAATATCATGGGGAGGTATATCCTCCACGATAGCAGGGTAGGATTGCACTGTATTAAAAATTTTCCCTTTGAATTAAAATGCCTGTAGTGTAAGGATTTCCAAAGCTTGCATTCACCTGGAATGTAACTGTCAATCATCCCCCTGGGTGTGGCGATGCAAACATGGGCTCACCCACCCTTTTAATGAAGGGGCTCACACAAGCCCCAGTCTCTCTTCTCTCCTCTCTCTCTTCTCTCTCTGCCCCATCTCTGCTCCCTGCTGTAATAAACTCTAGTGTGGTTCTTCCCGTGTTGAGATTCCATTCACGCGCCATGTACAAAAAACTAACATTGGTGCCGTGCTCGGCGGGGGCCTCCCCCCAGCCCTAAGCGCGCATAGGTGCTGGGGACCCCTGTTCGACCCTCCACTGGAGACCACCTTCCATCTGCCTGGTCGAGGACCGTATGCGCACAACACCGGATTGATTGGTGAGTTTCCCCCTCGGTCAGCGTAAACGTGAACTTGTTTCACGGAAGGTCAGCTTCCTGACCTTCATTTGGTCGTGATTTGTTCCTTTTCGTTGGCAAACACTCCTGGCTTTTTTTCCCTGCACTACAGTTTCGTCCAGGGACCTGCCCCTGTGGGAATTACACTGGCACCTTTCGTGGGCGTTTTTCTTTTTGCCGGCAACGCCATGAACAGGTTGCGAGCACGTGATTCTGGGTCTGAGGAGTCCACTTTATCTTGCTGTGTGTGGGTGTAATGTCCTGGCGCTCTCTCTTCTGCCTGACAGGGTTTTAGAGATTTATGCGTGGTTGAGTTGGGCATGGTCCGAGCAGCCTACACGTGTCTGCTGACGAGCTAGACCGCTGTGGGCCTGCTTCCTTGTGGATTCAGTTTGCAGGGGTGATGACTCTTGCCTGCTGGTTCCATATTCCCCCTTAAGTTTTGGCATGGGAAATAAACCAGCTAAATCCATACCTCCATCTTCACCCTTAGGGTATGTGCTAGAGGCATTGAGACCTCTTAGCCTTATGCCCAATTTAGATACTACCAAGCTGATCCATTATTATACAAAGAAATGGCCTGGATATCCCTTAGACAGTGAACTAAAGTGGCCACCTAATGGCACCCTGGATCCCAATATTTTGTGGGAATTATCTATTTAATGCAAGCAACCAGGCAGATTGAGAGTTAAAACATTCCCCTATATACAAGCTTTCTCTTAAGTTCTAAGCCTTCCCATCTAAGTTCTCCTGCTTGCCTGCTGTTAGCCACTTTCTCAGACTCTGATGATTCTCATCCTTTTCCTTTGTCTAAACTCTCTCTAAATTCTACTGCCTTTACAATTTTAACCAATAATCTTTTACCTGAGGAACACAGGCGAGTTTGGGAGCAGGCCAGACTACATGCAGATGAGGTTCATCAAACAAATTTAGTGAGACACTGCAGGACGTGATTCAAGATAAACAAAAAATTCCATCCCAGTTTCTAGAGCGCCTTACAAATGCGCTCTTGCAGTTCACAAATTTACATCCAGAGAGCACTGAGGGAAGACAGCGTCTTATGACCCATTTCTTTAATCAAAGCTACCCAGACATAAAGGCCAAGCTTAGATCATTTGAGAGGGACCCTCTAACTCCCTAGCAGACATTTTGGAGCTTGCATTCAAGGTGTATCACCAGAGAGATGAGAGGATTAGGCAGGAGAAATACCTCCTGCTGGCGGAGGCCATCAGGCCAGCCCTGCCACCACTGCCTCCCGGGGTGAGCAGACAGAAGCATTCGGAAAAGCACTCCTTTGCTTGTTTCCACTGTGGCCACGTAGGCCTTTACTATCTACTGTTGCTCATGCCCAGATCCACGGAGGCCATCCAGGTCATGTCCTAAGTGTTATAGACACTACTGGCCAGGCAGCTGTGGCCCTGCATCAAAGGGTAGGGACACAATAAGCTTGGATGAGGAGCATAATGTCCTGGGACTGGCCGAGGATGAATGATGGTGTCCAGGCCCTCTCGGTCCAGCAAACGTTATCACACAGAGAGAGCCTCTGGTGGATATTGAGGTTTCTGGCCGGACTATTTATTTCCTGGTGCACACTGGAGCTGCGCTCTCAGTTGTGCAGGAGTATTGGGATCTCTTTCTTTCAGGCCTTTACAATTGTCGGGTAGGAGGCAAATCCATGCAACCTTATCAGACACCGCCGATTAATTTCATTTTTAGAGGAATTCCTATTACTCAGTCATTTTTAGTTATGCCAAGTTGCCCAACAGCATTAATAAAAAGAGATTTCTTAGAAAGTGGGAGCTTTCATTTCATTTAGTGGTCACTTTTGCCTAAACCCAGACTCTCCAGCTGCTCCAACCATTCCTCTGCTCCTTTTACTGTCCAATCAGCCTGTAAGTTCTACCTTCCTGACAATCTGCTTCCTCCCCTCCTCCATCACCTGCCTTCTCCCCTCACTCCAAAGTAGACAGGACCATATACAGTAATTCTGACAACTCCTACAGCTGCTAAACTCTTCCCTCATTAGATTCATTTGTCTAATCTTAAACCATTTATCCCCCTGCCTCAAAATAGCCAGATAGACCCAAAATCTTAAAAACCAGCTCCAAGCTTCTTTTGCAGCCGGCCAGAGCAGAAGCTAAGGTGGTAAACAAAGGGCCCCAGGCAGTCTGCTTGGAATTCAAGGTAAACAAAGGATCATTCAGCTCTTCAGTTAAAGCAGCCCCTCCCTGAAGATGCCTCTTAGGTACAACAAAGACCATTCCCCAACCCCCTGCTGGAGTCCAGGTAGGCAAAATATGGGACACTTTAATCCTTTCCCTTTCCCAGGCCTAGCAAAAGTCCACAGACATTAACATGCAGGCAGCAGACAATAATCCTTAGCAGAAGAAAAGAACCATTCACACACCCAGCTAACACAAGGTTTACTTACAAACTCCTTTCCGCTTAGTCACTCCCAAAGTTCTATCACTAACTCATATTTTTTTCCGAGCTCCAGGAAACAAACTTCCATGGCCCTATGATCCAAATCCTTCATTCTGCCAGCAAGATGAGCTAAAAACCTCTCCATCCTTGTGTCAGCAGGAAGTAACAAAGACGATCACGACGACCTATTTCCGTCCCATCCCCTTACCATAAACCCGATTTTTTTTATATATATATAATCAAAGGGTGAAATGTAAGGATGTCCAAAGCTTGCATTCACCTGGAATGTAACTGTCAATCATCCCCCTGGGTGTGGCGATGCAAACATGGGCCCACTCACTCTTTTAATGAAGGGGCTCACACAAGCCCCAGTCTCTCTTCTCTCCTCTCTCTCTTCTCTCTCTGCCCCCTTCTGCCCCATCTCTGCTCCCTGCTGTAATAAACTCTAGTGTGGTTCTTCCCATGTTGAGATTCCATTCACGCGCCACGTGCAAAAAACTAACATGTAGGAGAATACTTAGAAGCAAGATAACTAATGTCTAGACCCACATGATGCACATGTGCCTTCTGTAATTTCTTTTCTACCAAAGCAAATTCTCTTTCATCTTGAGGTAACAGTTCTCTTGCACTATTTAACCTTGTCACCATTTAAGATTTTAAACAAATTATCCAGTTCATCATTTTTTATTCAAATAGTGGGTTGTAAATTGGCAACGTCCCCTATTAATCTTTGAAAATCATAGAAGGTCTTTAATCTATCGTGATTTGTATGTTTTGAGGTCTAATTTTTGAAGGTCTATTTTGTAACCTAAATAATTAATGAAATCTTACTCCCTTTTGTATTTTTTCAAGGGCTATTAGTAATCCCCAAGCAGGCAAAATTTTTTTTCAATTCCTCAGACATTTTTCTAGAGTATCAAGTGTTTGAATCTGCCAATAGAAATCTGTCCACATAATGGTATATTATGGATTTTGGAAGTTTGTTATGTATTTTTCCTATTGGCTTTTTTACAAAATACTGGCATAACTTAGGGCTATTTAGTATTTCTTGAGGAAAGACCCTCCAATGATACCCCTTTACAGGCTGAGTATTATTATAAGTAGGCACGATAAACGTAAATTTTTC
Organism: Sigmodon hispidus; assembly: GCA_004025045.1. Taxonomy (NCBI): domain Eukaryota; kingdom Metazoa; phylum Chordata; class Mammalia; order Rodentia; family Cricetidae; genus Sigmodon; species Sigmodon hispidus. The sequence goes on from PVIH01007815.1 coordinate 53,095, forward strand.
TTTATCTTGTTCTTTCAAGGGTATTGTTAAAAAAATAATCTTTTATAATCAATAACTACAATAGAATATTCTTTTGGTAAAAGACAAGGCAAAGGAATTTCAGACTGTAGAGAGCCAAATGTCTAGATCACATTGTTTATTGCCCTTAAATCTGTCTCCATCCTCGACTTTCCAGATTTATTTTTAATGACAAGTACTGGAGAATTCTCAGGGATCCTTGATTTTTCTATAAGCTGAGCATTTAATGACTCTTGCACCAGCTGCTCTAAGGCCTGCAATTTCTCTTTTGTAAACGGCCATTGATTAATCCATGTAGGGTAATCTGTTAACTATTTTAAAGATAGTGCTACTAGTGTCTTTGAAAGATCAACAGCTGTTGTACCTTGTTTCTGTACAGCTTAGATAGTTTGTGACTGTTTCTCATAAAACATTCTAATATTTCTCCCAGAAATGTGTTAGTTTATGATATATTTTTGTGTTTGAAAGAATGTTAATCTGTGTGGTTGATTGTTGTAGTAAATCTTGTTCCCATAGATTTATAGCAATGTTAGCCACATGTGACCTTAATATTCCTCTGTGTCCTTCTGGTCCTAAACACTCAAGCCATTTTGTACTTTGTTTTATTTGGGATAATGACCCAATCCCCCATAACTGAACATTTACCTCTTGAAGGGGCCAACTTCGATGTCATGACCCCAGTGAAATTGTTGATACATTGCCCCTGTGTCCAATAAACCTCTAATAATAATATCATTTATTCGTAATTTTAATTTTGGCCTTTGTTCATTAATAGATGTTTGCTAGAATATTTTATTTATAAATTTTCCTGAGTTTTTTCTTTTTCTACAGATTCTCTATCATTTAGTATAGTGTGCTTTTTTAAAATATGTTTTAATTTTTTAAATTGTTCTGGGGAGGTGTATCCTCCATAATAGCAGAGTAGGATTGTACTGGGTTGAATATGGGGACTTTTCAAAGCCTTCTTTGGGTGTTTCTCAAAAGCGTAAGGTTACATTGTCTGTCCCTTGTTGACTGACATTCATTAATCCAGTGTCTACCATTTCCACACCTCCAGCATACTCCTGGAGGGAGGTGTGGTCCCTTGGGATTATTCTTAACAAAGGCACTGTTTCAGGGAACCCATTGATCATAACATTTTTTGTATATGACTTTGCCTTCCACAATTATAGCATTTAACATTCTGCTTTTCTCTTATACTTCTAAAAATGACCACTCATACTCAATTATCATCACCTTCATAAAAATCTGCATTAATTGTTTTACAAATCTAGTACTCACAGCACAGGAAAAAAAAAGAAAGGGGTGACCTTACTTTTAATGGTCTTATTATTTTTTGCATTATATATTAGCATTCTCAAATGCCAGGGATTTGCTTATTATTCACCTTGCTTTTGATTCCAGTACTACCCTATTTACTGCTACAGATAATCTCTGCCAAAAGTCTGTAAAAGCTTCCTTTGGTCTTCGAATTATATTGTGAATGATTCAGTTTTCTTTTCTACTTCTATTCAATCAGAAGCATTTGGTATTTCCATGTGCCATAAATCAAAAGTGTGTTCATTATATAGTGATTGCTTTTAATATCGGAATACTTACGTTCCCCAAGAAGTTAGTCTTGGGAGACTTCTATGCTCCTAGCCCTGATTCTTTGTTCTATTATTTTAGTCTCCTCCTTCTACTATGTTTTCCACTGTAAAAGTGGCCCTGGTTCCAAAACAAAAATAACCATATCTAACCAGTCCTTAGAGGTGATCTGATTACAAGAAGACCATGAATTCAACATTTGTTTTACAAATCGTGAATGCATCCCATATGTCATAATTGAATTTTAAACACTTTTTAGTTCTAGTATGTGTACCAAAGCCCAATTAACTTCACTAATATCTTTATCCTCTTTTGATTTTTTAATGGTTACTGGGTATATTAATGTTGACCATCTGATTTCCTTAGGCTGTTTTTCTGTAGCCTTAGATGATATTGTTGAAGTCTGCTCTTCATACTCCTCTGTTTGTGTTCAAAAGTCTTTGCATTCCCTCTTAATAAACTTTTAAAGACTTCTTTCTTGGCATTAACATTAATTGACTTTTTAAATGATAAAACAGAAATAATACAATGAATAATACTCCTGGTCTCTTCTGCCAGTCACTTCTGTCCTCTCTGGGTTTCTACAAACCCTTAAATACTCTATCCTATCCAAGTTAGGATTAAAGATGGTGTAGCCTTGAACTCACAGAAACAGAAGAAGTTCTGTTCCTAGAGTTATGAGATTAAGGTGTAGGTCACCACTTCTGGCTTTTCCTGTGCTGCGAATAAATGTGTATGTGATTGTCTCTTAGTTGCTTATCCTTGTATTCAAGGATTAAGAATTTCCTGAACTATCTGTCTAGGATTTGACTATGTGCTGCCTCTGATATTTCAGGATTTATTAAATGTCTAGCAAATATTCATTATAGTTATGAAGTAACAAAGAAATAATTTTTATGGTTAGGGGTAACCACAACATATGCATATGTGTATATGTGCATGAGTATTTGCATATGAGTGAAATGCTCACAAAGGCTAGAATATGGTGTCAGATCCCTTGAAGCTAGAGTTACTGGTTATTGTGAGCCGTCCACTATGGATATTGAGAAGCAAACTCTGGTCTTCTGCAAGAGCATCAAACACTCTTAGCTGCTGCACAATCTTTTCAGCTAAAAAATTTTATAATAGACTAATATATGTATATATTAATTTAAGGTTAGCTTTTAATAAAATCTTATGTTTAGTTGATTTTTCAATATTTAAAAAACTCTTGCCTATATTTGTCCTGTATCTTTTATTATTTTGTAAGTGTTAAACTTTCTTAATTAGCTGTGGACAGAAAAAAAAAAGATTGCTAATTCAAACATGTTGCTGTGGAGTTGTGGACTGTATTAGATTCATAGATCATAGGATACATTTATTTATTTATGATTTTTACATGTTTAGGTGTGGGGTACACTGTGTGTTCATGTGTGTGCACACACATGGTAGTAAGGGTCAATCTCAGCTTTGTTCTTCAGAAGCTCCTCATCTTACACATGGAGATAAGTTCTCTAACTAAAATGTGAGGTTTATATATTACCTTAGAATTGCTGACCAGTGAATTTAGGAATTCTCTTGTTTTTAACCCCCTACCCACAAACACCCAGATACAGCCAAGTATGTATCTTCATGTCTAAGGTATCTTCACAGCTTCCATAGAATGCATTTATAAAAGAACCTGCAGGGTTATCAAGTCAAGCAACCTGAGTTTTTCCATCAAATGAAATGTTTATGATGGCTATGAGTGAATGGCATACTTTCTCCCCACCACACAACTTCCAAGTTATCAACATAATGAGATGCTGATATTGTGGCATTAGCTTACACTACTTCAAAGTACCCTTCCAGATGAAGATGATCAGAATGTACTTTTTTCTTCTCATTCCTTCTCTTCTACTCCTGTGTAAATAGTAGGAAGTACAGTCTAGGAATGGGTGAGTGTCTGTGCAGCTGCAGTCCAACATATTCATAGCTAGATGATGAAACAGAAGACAGGTCTGATGTGAACACAATTATGTTCTCAATTTACATTTGTCTTTTGGAATGAGAAATTAAGTGGGAACTCAAAGAGAAAAATCTACAATCCAATTAAACAAGCTCTCATCACCTTGCTTGGTTAATTACTCTAACACTTCAACCTTGTCTTCTGATTTAGCCACAATATCATCTCATTTAGGCACTTGCAGAAGCCAAGATTTGTGAGATATATACCTTTCAATATCAAATTATACCCGATACCAATACAGACCCATGGCAATGTTTAGTCAAAAAGACTGTAATATTTCACTATTGTTATTTTCTCTAAAAACCATTTTATTCAAATAACAAAATCTATGTTAAGGGACTTTGTACCTATAGACTATTTGCTTGACATTTAAGATGTCAAATATTGGCAAAAACTGTAACAATTCTGTGAGCTGGGAAAGTGAAGCACAATAGGTGTTGACTTTTCATTTCTCAGGGAGCGCTTAATGGTATTCCAGTAATCCCAGGTCCTCTGGCTCCCGTCCTTTAAATGACACATTTGCCAGCTGGAGTGTAGATCACAAAGAAACGCAACTATCACAGCACAGGTGGTCTTTAATCATAGTCAAATCTAAAAATAGGAAGCTTATCTATTTTCTCATCTATCCATTTATTTGAAGACAAACCCTCAGAGGAAAATACAAAATCCATTCATTTATCTGTATCCACAATGGCATTTTATTCCATTTTAAATGCATTTTTAAGTGATTGCTTACAAAACTGAAAGTTGAATTTAGAAAAAGGCTATCTAGGGGTAGCTAAAAATTGGATAAACTATCATTTGTTCATATGAAGAATCATTGTTATATTTTGTTAAATAGTAAATAATTAATCTCCCCATAATCCAAAAATAAGAAATTTTGGATTGTGTAGGTTGCTTTACTTTAAATGTCTGAATAGATAATATGTTATTAGGAAAAGAAAAAATGCTTTCTCCATTGCTCAAGAAGGTCAAGCTGGGATAGGAGTGTAGATATAATAATTAACACAATATGTGATGATCAGGATCCTTGGTAATAATTTTCTACTTTGTATAGGCTGCACTCATTATTCCCTGGAGACATTTATTAAAGAGGTGGAGGTCCAACCTTGCATTATCCATTACATTTCCCTTCAAGCTGGGCTGTCCTATCTGGAATCCCTGGGATTAAATGATGTATGATATTGTTCCTATATCCATTCTCCTGTCCTCTAACTTAATGAATGTTTTAACCCCATACCTAAAGTGATAAGTGAAAACTGAGTGTGTAATTGTGCAGTATAGCTATCCTAAATGTAAAGTTACCAAGCCATGGGAAAGGAGCCAATTTCACTTAATGGTTCAAGGGGATTTGCCCCACTTTTGTTTCAGAAACTTGTTATAGCTAAACAATAGCCAGGCAGTGGTGGCACATGCCTTTAAACCCAGTACTTGGGAGGCAGAGGGAGGTAGATCTCTGTGAATTCAAGATCAGCCTGGTCTACAGGGTGAGTTCCAGGACACCCAGGACTGTTAAGCAAAGAAACTCTAGTCAAAAAAAGCGAGAGAGAAATAAAGGAAGGAAGGAAGGAAAAAAGTAAGAAAGGAAGGAAGAAAGAAAGAAACAGAAAACATAATGTTATTGTTGGTGCTGCTTGTCAGCTTGACATGATCTGGCATCACTTAGAAGATAAACCTGGAGGCAAAAGTTGAGAAATGTTTTAGATTCAATTATTGGCTTTTGGGTATGTCTGTGATTATGTTATCTGAAGGGAGAAAACCCATGCTAATGCACTTAACCTCTGATCTATGGGCTTGAGTTTTAAACTGTACAAAAAGGAGGAAGAGAGCTGAGCACCAGTGCTCATCACCTTGGTCTTCCTGGCTGATAATGCACTATGCAAGCTTTTTTAACCTCCTGTCTTGACTTCCAAATTAAGATGGACCCTAACCCTAACCCTAACCCTAATCCTAACTCTAACCTTTCAACCAGACAGCATAGCAAACCCTTTCTTTCTTCAGTTATTGTTGTCAGTATATTTTTTACAACACAGGAAAAGTAAATAAACTGTATATCAAGGTCATCCAATTTTGGAAATGTGTTACAATCACGATGGTGTTCAACATATAAACAAAATGTAAGTTTCTAACAGGTGCTGGAGAAGACAATCTGACTTGCTAAAATGATTCTCTAAAAGCATATTTGATTGTTTTTGAAACAATCTTTAGAAAAATATTGAAACTATCATCAGTATACTTTGAAATATGATTTTTGAGTTCTATAATGACATATATCCTGATATGATTTTTTTGTAGCACAGTTTAGAATTTTAATTCTAAAAGAAAACTGGGATGGAGAAAGCACACCTAGACTAACAGAAGTTATTTGTCTGTGAAAGGATTTATTTAGCCAGAAATACAGTGCAGAATGCTAAGAAAAATACCAAAAATTATGTTAATTATGAAAGGCTTATATAGGACATTAAATTGGTAAAAATAATCATCTAGTGTTCAATTATTCAAGAGGAATATGTTAATGTATTCCAAGATTATTATTAATATTAAGAACATAGCATATTTTTATTATAAAAATATTGTATACTAAGGGGTTAAAAGTTTGTAACTTTAATCCTGGGATGTATTTACAATATGTATTATGCCTGAAACAATTATCTAAACATTACAGGACTGCACATTATTAAGAACCAGGTACTCCTGGGAGCAGAGTGCGTCCTGCCTGAATACTGCTGTGTTGAATAATTTAAGGTTACCTGTAGGAAATGCCTTCTACTTTATTGCTTTTTAGTTTCTCTTCTTCTTAGGATAAAAAGGGAAAAGAGAGAGAGAGAGAGAGAGAGAGAGAGAGAGAGAGAGAGAGAGAGAGAGAGAGAAAAGTAGAACACAGACCCTCTTTCCCTTCATCTCCTGCCACTACTAACCAGGAAATTTTTGTAGAAACTTGGTCCTACTATTTACCTACAATCACTGGACTGTCTGTAGATGATGCTCTGAGATGAATTCTAAGTAGTCAATAGAAAAGATCATTTTCTAGAAAATAACAAAAACTTTTATTATAGTCACAATTCTTTTAAATACTTGGCAAATATTGTTTATTGCCCTGGGACCAAATATCTAAGAATATTAGTCATAAAGAAATTTCAGGGGAAAATGAATATAGTATTCTGGTCTCTAATACAATTAGTTAGAATCTATAAAGAATAAATATATTCCTTAAATATTTTTAAAAGAACTAGGTATTTATTTTTAAAGGCTTAATGTAGGAAATTGTTTTGGCAATACAGAAAACAACTTCCTATATGTGTCTGAGACATTTCATTATTCTAATTAAGATCATGGATTTGTTCACATAACTTTTTTTAGTTCAGTTCCCAACATGTAATCTCAATTTGCTCCTCTACAATTTAGGAAGAATAGAAGACTTCTCCTACTCTCTGGGCTTCTTAAATTGTGTGCTGCATACATACAAAATCTATGTGAAGCTAATGTTTTCTATGAGTCATACATCATCCCTAAGACACGCTGCATTGTTCTCAGTGAGGGATCTGGAACCACTGTAGCTACCTGGGAAACTAAGAGCTGACTAATACAGAGGAAGTGATACTGTTTGGGTCATACCAGGTGGTGTTTCTGAGTTTATCTATTCCCCCTCATTACCCTGATTTCCATCAGAGTTCATTGAACTATTGTCTATTTCAGGAAGCTAAAATGGTCAAGAAATGTTTCACTATGATTCAAACCATTTAATGACACTAGTTCCAGGAAAGGCAATAAACTCATGTCTGTCTCTGTTCATTTATAAGGTGGAAATGTTCAGGAATAAAATGGATGTTATTTCTCAAAATTGAAGTGAACAGCTATGCTTCTGCAGAAGGCATTGCAGAGAATGAACCTTCTTTGTCCTGCCACATTTTAAACACAAATACTAATCTTCAAAAAAGATTCAATTCATGAAAAAAAATGCTATTTCCATTTTAAATGTATTATCCTATAAGGACTCCATTTCTGCTTTCTGAGCCTTTAGTGCATTTGTGATCAAGATATTATATTCTCCAGTTAAATCGTATTGTGTGGCAGCTCACTGAGCATTTGAAAATAAGCCATTACAAAATTTGAACTTTGCCTATCCAGGAAGCTCCCAGTATGGTGGGTGAGGTATGGAAGCTTGGTAGTACTTGCTTTCTATTGGCCTTCTTGCCACACTTGAGTTTGCCTCAAATTTCTCAGCTTGAATTGTGCAAGCTACTGTACTAAGTATCATTTTGTTTGTGGAGAAATCACTCACCTTTATGATCTCCTTCATTTCTGCCTAATCGTCTAAGACAAAAATAGCATGCTGTGCCTAAGGGGGAAATTTTCCGTTACTACACGAAAGATAAATGGTAGGAAGCAAAAGGAGCCAGCCTCCTTACAACTTTCCAGGAACAAGAAAAAAGAGGGAATAGGGCAAATTGGTCTTTAGAGATAATACAAATTGGAATGACAGAGTCAATATTTTTGTATTCAGTTGTGTAATTTTAAGTTAGTTCTCAGAATATATCATGCAAATACACATAGACATTAGAATAATGTGTAATGCTTAATGTTTTAACTAAATTTCTTTGTTTTTTTTTTCTTGAGAAAGTTAACAGACTTTATATGTGTGTGTCTGTGTATACATAAATAATCTTTAGTTTTAAAAATTATGTGTATAAGTGTTTGAGTGTAGGAATAGGCATATGAGTTCAGTGTTCACATGGGTCAAGAGATCTTTGGGAGCTGGGTTATTAGTCATCAGAAATTGATGCTGGTAAATGATAATCTGGTTCTCTGCAAGAGCAGCACATTTTTCTAACTACTGAGTCTTCTCTCCAGTCCTGTTCAGCTGTTCCTTAACCACTACTGACTTAAAATAAACAGAAAATTTGTATCTAAAGACTATCTAAAATTGAACAAATGACTGTATGTAACAAAGTATAATAACCTTTCATCTGTTTTGAAATTGCTGTGTAATTGTGGTTTTCATCTGCATAATAATGGTTAAAAAGTCACTTGATTATGTAACTCAGATGCTCAGAGGTTTAAGAATGGTAGAAGATAGAAAGGACATTTGTTGCTTCAAATATATTATGATCTATTGGATGACATAGTAGGAGGAAAGACTGGCTTTTCATAACAAAATACAATCACCAAAAATACCAGTTTTCTTTCATTGGTTCATTTAAAGAAGCAATTTATAAACATACTTTCATTAGCTACAAAAAATATTCTCAAAGATTCACATCTTTGGCTTCTCCTCCATAGGCTGCTTATTTATGAGTTGAAATTTTGTGAGTGCTGAAGAATGGTAGTTATGGATCATCAAATGTGATTTTTAGGTAGATCAAAATCTATTATTCATAGGAAGTATATGCAGATAAAATGCACATCTGCAAGGCAGACTGAGCTTTGCTATGCATCCATCCAAGCAAAGTAATGGAGACCACACTTAAAAAAAAAAAAAACAGTTTACCACAGATAGTATTATTACCTCTGCAAGGCCATGTTCTAAAGTTTTGCCAGGTGGGAGCCCTTAATGATGGGGCCATGGATGTCATAACATTATTGATAGAAAAACTCCTGATATATTCATAGCTTACTCAACTATTCATAGATGAGACATAGTTGGAAGAAGTATATGATTGTGGAAAAAACACTTTGAGGAGCATTTTAGTATAGTCTTTTAGGATAAGGAGCTCTGCTGTAATTCATGGTTCCTGTCATAATGATTCGCTTCACTAGAAAAAAAAACAAAACAAAACAAAGAAAAACAACAAAAATCAATTAAAGCCAGATAAATTGGTACAAAGCTATCTGAAAGTATGAGCCAAAATATTTTTTTTTTAGTTTTAAGTTGTATTTTTAGGTATTATGTTATAGTCACAGAATACTGACAGACACGAGTAGATCCATGAAAACTGATCCAGGATATTGATGAACTCATGCCTTCTCATACTTGGATTGAGTAAAAGACTAATATGTGCAATAAGAAAAAGACAGACTTGGGGATAATATCAGCAGTTAGTGCTAGGCCACATATTGTCCACAGAGAGCTTTAGTGTTCTTCTAGCCATATATTGTTTTTTTATGAACACTATTGAACAGTGCAAGTCCCTGTCTGTTAGTACAAGTCCCCATACAGCTACTAAATTCTTTAAGCCAATATACAGACAGTTTTTAGCTTTCAAAAGTGGGATCTGGAATCTAATCATATAATGAAAGATCCTGAATTTTCTCCCTTTCCCAATAGAGCTTTATGATGTGATATCTATTTTTCCCTTTACTTTTGGAGAAACTTAGTGTATAATTCTACTGTGACTCTACACATGGTCAGTGCTCACTAGCAGGTACTGTTGTGTGCACATTCCTACAAGAATGAATCTGTTGGACTGTCACCAGCATCAGCATTTCAAACAGGTTTAGAATTCATAACTGCATGAAAGAATTTAAAACTGACTGTAGAAATCACATACAGGAAAAATTAAGGAAGGATCTTTAGGGTTGTGGTTCTAATGACTGTTTATTTTTTCATTCTGAACTTAGGAATTAAATCACTAAAGTCAGATGTTTTTGGTCCCAAGGGAATATGCTTATGTGCCTTTTAGTTTGGAGTAACAGATTTTGGACTGAAAATTAACATTTTTCCATACTAAGTAGACTGTCTCAGTTGTTTTTGTCTAGTAACTGAAAGCTGCTTGATTTTGTTGAGAGTATGAAGATACTCTCAAAAACATCATACAAGAGACTATATATACTATAACTGGATTAATTCCACAGTCAGTGTTAGTCAAACAGATTAAAATGCACTTCTGCCTGCTCTAAATCCTGAGGTCACCAAGAACTTTTAAGGAGGTCAGCTTTACAAAGTATCTGAGATCAAACAAGCAACAGAACACAGAAATATCCTTCCTTTACAGGATTACTGCTTTTATCACACACAAACACACTGTGATGACTACGCAATACTTTGTTCAGTGCATGGTTAGTATCTGACCTTCTCATTTTCTCATGTACTGGTTGAAAATTCTTGAAAAAAAATCTAGGCCACTTAGGTATGTGGTATCCTTTGGGTGAATAAAAAAATATGGTGAGAGTAGAAACTCCTAATTTTACAGATGACACAGTGTCTATTTATAGTTGTCATTATGTAACCAAGGAGTTCTCTTTTAAAAACACCCTACTTAATTTAGTTGTTTGATTTATGTTCAACTGAATATTTACTTTGTGGCCACAATTCTCATATGTATACTGAAAGGTACTTGATTATCTCCAATTATTAAAAGACCAAAAAAAAGTATTCTTAGTAACTAAGATTTTGATATTCTGAGACAGTTTTCAAGAAACAGAGATTAGTTGGTATTCTAAAAGCAGACATAAAAAACACTGATTAGAAAAGGGACGAATAAGCCAAAACTCATAATTGTAGAGTGGATATGAAACTGAGAGGACTGATAACTGAGTTTGATGGTGTGCATGATATAAAATCACCAAATAATAAGTACAAATATTATGCTGGGAGAAAAATGTTGAAAATTGGAAAAAATAACTCCTAACTCAAAATCAGTTACATCCTGATCTCTGGAATGCCAAATACAGTGGGAAATCAGAGTCAGCAAATACAATTACAAACCTGTCTGGATGGTTTGGAGGTGAGATCAATGGGACGATAAAAGTAGGGATGGAAGGCAATATGCTTTGTGACAAAATAGACTCACATACCAAATGATGTAAGGAGCTTTTCTACATAGTGAAAAAGTAAGAAAAAAAAACTCACTAGCACTGTCAGAAAGTAAAACACTTCTTCGTTTGATACTGGTAAAACCAATTTCCAAACTCTGGTCTCCAGAACAACAACAACAAAAATTGCAAATTTATGTTGTCTTGTACCATTAAATTTATGGTCATGTGTTACAATTGTTTTAGTATTATTAATTATACATCATTAGATCTTGGTAACAACTTGGTAAGGAAGGTTCAAATACTACTAACCACCTTCTTAAGGCTAATAAAGCTATGCATCCTGGTAAACCCATAACTTCTACTTTATTAAACCTGCATAATCCCTAACTATATTCTAAATATTTGTCCTTGTACCAACAGATAAGGGTAGTATTCACCCTTCATCAAGTAAACTTCTCTTTGCAGCAGATGGAGAACACAAAAGAAAGTCACAACCACTTAAAACCTAGAGATGTGAAGCACAATCCCATATGGCCAATCTACACACCATTCCTACATCTAAGACTCAGGGAACATTGTGGGAAAGAAGGCAAAAAGAATATAAGAGGCAGAGTGTCAGGCAGTTCTCTGTGAGATTGTATCTCTTAGGAAGGTCAAAAGCTACATCTATACAGTCTCACCAATATGATTGCCTAAGCATGAGCTGACTGAAAAAAGATGCTAATAGTGAACAGGGATGAGATAATTAGTTCTTCAGTATTCAGGCAGTTACTCTTTTTTCCTATTCTTTTTTTTTATAATTTAAAAGGTTTTTTTTTTTTTCATTTTACATACTAGCCACCATCCATCCCCTCTCCTGCTCAATCCCCATCTTTCTTCCATCCCACTTCCCATCCACATCTGGGCTCTCATGGAAAATCAATAATGTCTCTCTGTATTGACAGCTGGGGACCTTGCATAAGACTGAATTTAGCCTTGTGAATGTGTCTGTCAGATGTGTGACTTGGGCAGTTTATGGTGCTCCTGTAGTGGGACCATGACTTATCCCTAGTGCATGGATTAGCTTTTAAAAGTTCCATTCCCTATAGAAGGATAATTTGATCAGCCTTGATTCAGGGAAAAGGAGCTTGTCCTGCCTCAACTGGATATGCCAGGCAGTTACTCTTAAGATACCTTCAGTTGCATTGATTATATAGTGGTAAGCATGAATGTCTTCCAAGAAGACTTTGATTAAAGACTTAAATAGGTTAGAATATAAATATTTCAAGTAAACAATGTCAGTTCCACATCATTGATTTTGTAGAGCATAGAAAATTGGAATTTCAGTTTTGTTTTAATTCATTAAACCATTATTCTAAATGTTAGAAAATAGATCTCATATTTCTGTCTATAAATTAGCAGTAATTGTACATAGATGCACATATTCAAAGTCATGTAAGAAGTTTATTAAAATAGTTACCTTCTTAAGTATTTTTGTTATTGCTTTTATGAGGTACAGATTACAATATATATTTTCAAAGGGGTGTCATGAAAAATACATCTGCAATAAAATGTTCCACACTGAAAGAAAGCTTTATGTGAAGTAACCTGTGGACTATGGTTATTTAAGTATCAAGTTTATTCTTTTCAGAAGATCAACATTTATATTTCCTTTGAATTTAGTCACTGAATTTTTTTATAAAAACTTGACAGTGGGACTCTGCAGACAGCACCTGGTCGTGGAAGCGGAACCGAAACCGATAGTATATTTAATAAATGGTGTTGGCATAGCTGGATGGAAGTGTGTAGAACATTGCAAATAGATCCGAGCCTGTCACCCTGCACAAAACTCAAATCCAAGTGGATCAAAGACCTCAACTTAAACCCAGCCACTTTGACCTTGATAGAAAAGAAAGTGGGAAATACACTTCTACAAATTGGCACAGGCCACCACTTCCTAAATATTACACCAGTGGCACAGACTCTAAGACCAACAATCAATAAGTGGGATCTCCTGAAGCTGGGAAGTTTCTGCAAAGCCAAGGACACTATCAATAGGACAAAACGACAGCCTACAGAATGGGAAAAGATTTTCACCAACCCTACAAGTGATAGAAGACTGATCTCTAAGATATATAAAGAGCTCAAGAATCTAGAGCCCAAAACCTTGAATAACCCTATCAAAAAATGGGGTACAGATCTAAAAAGGTAATTCTCAGCAGAGGAACTACGAATGGCTGAAAGGCACCTGAAAAAGTGCTCTTCATCTTTAGCCATCAGACAAATGCAAATCAAAACAACTTTGAGATACCACCTAACACCTGTTAGATTGGCTAGGATAAAAGGCACAGATGACAGCCTGTGTTGGAGAGGATGAGGAGCAAGGGGAACACTCCTCCATTGTTGGTGGGAGTGTAAGCTTGTTCAGCCACTTTGGAATGCAATATGGCGGTTTCTCAGAAAATTGAGAATCAATCTCCCCAAGGACCCAGCAATACCACTTCTGAGTGTATACCCTAAAGTGGTACATTCATACTCCAAAGGTATTAGCTCAACTATGTTCATAGCAGCATTATTTGTAATAGCAAGAACCTGGAAACAACCTAGATGTCCCTCAACTGAAGAATGAATTAACAAACTGTGGTACATCTACACAATGGAATACTACTCAGCAGTAAGAAAAAATGATATCCTAAAATTCGCAGTCAAATGGATGGATTTGGAGAATATCCTCCTGAGCGAAGTCTCACAAACTCAGAGAGATAAGCAGGGGATGTACTCACTCATTAGTGGTCTCTAAACAAACAAACAAGAAAAAAAGCCAAACATGCCCTAGCAGCAAACCACAACCACTGAACAGCTTGGGATCAGAAACACCCTAGACTGACCCTTCAGACCCCACTCCAACTATAGGAACACCTGACTCACTCTTGAGTGAGATGGGACAAAAGTGGATTTGGCCAGGAGTGGAGACTGATCCAAGCATTATTGGGTCAGTGGGACCAAAGGACTGTCTGCTCCCTGCCCAGGGAGAGGATGGGGAGTTGTGGAGAAGAAAAATGACCTGGTGTGGTGGGAGGGGGAAGGGACCTTGAATAAGGATATACAGGGATGGAAAAAAAAATTCAGAGGGAAAGCTGAACACAAAGTAAATATATATGTAGCATTCTTATTTGCATTATCACCCTTGATAAGTCATGCTTAGGATTTTTATTTTCTTTATAGTTATTGTTAACTTTTCAGCATTTTAAATGCATTTTACTGGGTTTTTTTTTTGATAAATACAAAATTAAAAAAAAAAAAAAAACTTGACAGTGGCTTGTTCAGCAGAGCTGAAGCTGGGAGTCCCTGACAATTTTTAGTTCTATTGTTGAGTTACTTAAATATGAAGTGAGAGATGCTTATCTTTCAGTCATAGAAGTGTGTCTGTTACAAAGGAGCTCTATTTGCATCAATGTTTATGCTTTCTGCTCATCCACCTAAATGCTTTTTGTCCTGGGATAGTTCTATTACTAGTGAAAACAATCCATAGCAATGCATTCAAAATTCTTTCCCTCTACGCCTGACATTGTAGCTCACTTCTAATTTGAGCACATGTTCATTTCAGGAAAAAAAAATGTTGTCAAGGTGAGAGGTCCTAAAAATGAATGTGATCGTTACCTCATTTTATCCTCTGGCCTTTCCTATAGTTAAGATGCCACTTTCAAAAATTTTATTACCCTACATATCACTAAGAAATTCTAGAAACTAAATTATTCTGTAAATGTCCTTGGGTAATTCTCTTTATAATACGTCATTTTGATAGCCTGTTCTAGGTTCTACAAAAGTTTTCATTTGCCTTTTCATTGAATTTAGTTTGTAGGAGGTAGAGAGAGGATTGGATTTCTAATACATAGCTAAATGAAAGATATATCTGAAGAATTGTAATAGGTAAATTTCCACAGAGTAATAAAAGTGTGTGTGGTGAATGTGTGTGTGTGTGTGTGTGTGTGTGTGTGTGTGTGTGTAAATACAAAACTAGTAGCTTTGCCATGCAACAAGGACTGGTTAATTTAATAATTACCCATAAGCACTTTGTATAGACACAGAACTAAGTTCTCAATATCAGAAGTCAGAATATCCCAGCAGTCTTTGTTTATTGATGAAAACTTGAGAGATCCTAGGAGCCATGCTAGCAGTAAGTGCATTCTGAAAGAATAAAGCCTCTCAGGTTGAAGTAAAGACAGATTGACACACCCACTCAGAATACTTTGATCAACTGGAACTACTTTGTCTTCATCTAACTTGAATCTTCTTGGTTTTATACACATGCCTGATGCTATGAATGCCAACAATAACCATCAGCTGATAGCAGCTGGGCTGATATTTGCAGACTTTTTATATCAACTTAGCCTCCTCACAACTTTGTAATACTCTTTGAGGATTTCATATGTGTTTTCAACTCGTATCAAACTTGTATGAATGCCATTCTTAACCTAGGTCTCTTTACAAACTGATACAAAATACCAATATAATTGTTTTTAGCCCATATTTCTGGCCTTTCTTTAGCAATATTACAATAATTTACTTAACAAAAACATATTTTTTAAAAAAATATACTTTTCACAAACAAAATCATCAATAAGGGTAAGGCAGATACTGCAAGTAACACTGCACTCTGTGTTTAGCCAAAATTTAGTTTTGGCTAAATTCCTTCTACTGAATAAAGGATCATAGAACTATTTACTTATCCCGGGGCAACTCACCTGTGTAGGTTGTTAGCTGATTCTACTGCTCTACCTGGGAAAAAAATAATCAATCCTATAGCTTTGGAGAGGATAAGCAATAGATAGACTCAAGTCATTTCCTCAACAGCAATTACTTCTGTTCCTAAGAACACAGCTTCCAGGCAGTTCCTAAGCGATAATGGCTACAGAAAAAGGAATGCCCTTCTCCTGCTTTAAGAACAGCTATCAAGAGCCTTCTTTGAGAAGCTGGTGAGATAATGCAATGAAGAACACTGAATTTCCTTTCCTGGGCTCTGCCTTCATTTCCACCTGCAGAGGTTTCCTTTCTGCCAGCAAGGTCACCTTCTTCACTGTACAAACTCTCTTCCCAGGGAACCTCTCTAAGCCATGAGTGTCTTAGAAAAAAAGAATCAGCAGACATATCTTCAATTTCCTTTATCAGTTTTAACCAGGCTTTCAATTGATTGGATATTTTATAAAATTTTAAATGTTTTACATATTATAAAAAGAAGCCAATCCAGTCTTTCACTTATTTTTCTACCAAGTAGCTCATTAATCAGATTTCCTTCAGAGTTGCCCAGACTCCCTTTATTATTCTGTGAAGTCAATGAATAATCACCATTTCCAAGATTATCACATCATCATCCACTTTGGAAATTACAATGGAAAGTTTATTAAATTTCATAAGGCTTAGATATTGGGGAATATTCTAGATTAATTAATAAAAAATGCCTTTTGTAGCTTACAACCATTAGTAACTAAACATGGGAGACATTTCTAGTAACTATAAACTCTGTCTTCCTTTAGTAGATGTACAGGTCAAGAACTGTCACACAGTAACTTAGTTTGAACCGCACCTCCATTAATTCTAATCTTTGGTGAATGTATATATTTCTATGTCTCTAAAATTGTATTGCATATGTCAGTCCCTACTAGTTAAGTATGTGGCATAAATGAAGTAAGATTATAAAATGAAATATGTCATCATAAAACTAATTTTCTTCTTATATTTCCAAATTCTTTTTAAAAATACAGTATATAAATGCACCTCTGAGAAATAACTGTCCACACAATGGTGATTTTTCAATATCACACATGAACATTCTATGATAATAGTACATTTAAAATTATTCTGTTTTTAAAACAATAAGTAGATCATTGAGTTTCTATGGTCCAATAATTCATATGATCATGTGATTTATTTTCTGATTTTTTAAAATAAATTATCAAAAATCATTTTTTTACCATTTATATATTTAAAGTCAGATGTTCCAATGAAGTCAACTAGCTTCATCCAGGATGCCAAGGTTTTCGTAGGCCTGCTTCCTGGTTTGTTCATCTTTGATAGACATTTGAAAATATTGAATTAAATCATCTTTGTTTGATTCATGGGAAGAATCATGCAAGATATTTGCTCAGTAACTTCAGAGGGCAGGAGTAATATGCAAAAAGGAAATTTTCTCCTCCTTCCTCAGTCACAGTAAGAAAAGTTGAAGATTTTTTTCATCAGGATAGTTTCAGCCATCAGTCAACAAAGGGCATACCTTGCAAACAGAAGAACCAGAATTTAATCCCCAAAGGCCATATTATAAAAAGTTGACATAATGGTACTGCCTTTTAATTTTAGTGCAAGAGTGCCAGAGACAGTAAATACTTTGGTCTCAGTAGCCCGAAAGTCAAAGCTCATCAGGCCAGTGAGAGTTGATCTCAAAAACCAAAGTAGACAGTTCATGTACTAGGAATGGCGCCCATGGTTGACTTGTTCCCCTTTATGGGTATGAATATGTACACATAAATACATGCATTCACACACACACACACACATACACACTCTCACACACACACTCACATACACACACTCACACACACACACTGACACATACACACACACACACACACACACTCACACACATAAGAGAAGTGGATGTTTTCTGTGATATTTTTAGTTCAGTTTTCATACTCATACACATTATCACTGTACTGTGCTATGGTGCTAAGACAGGTATAGTAATGTAACATAAACCATCTATTTAGAATCCTCTGTCTTTCACTGAGATGATTGTACTAATTTTCTAAATAAGATTTTTGAATCTAACCTCTGCTTATTCAATTCATCTATGCACTTACCAAATTATCTTTTTCATTGCTGTATTATCCACTCCCAAATAATTTTATTTGTATACTTTTTATGTAAATAAATCCCCAAGGCTTCCTTAATGTGTACCTGTATATATTTATAGCCATAAGTTATCTCAACAGTGCTTCCCTCTGTGAAGGTCTACTTCTCCTTAGTAAATCACCTTTTGTGTTATACATTGCTTTGTCTTCAATCTAGACACCAAAAGAGTGTACATGTCTTTTCTTCCATCAGATCTTTTTGCTTCAACTAAAAATGCATAGGACATTAAACAACATAGGGATATTATTAAAGTTCAAATTGTATAAATTATTTGTTATTTGCTTTTTACATATATTTATGTCATACATTTTCAATTGAGGCAACATCATCCCCATGGAAATGAAATTGCTTTTTGAAGGAAAAAGATGTTTGATGTGATGATGATCTCTGAATACAGATGCTGTGCAAGTCTTGTTCCTTTGAGGATAATTTCTCTCACTTAGTAGAATTTAAATCCAATTTATAGCCTTTTCTTTAGTAGGGATTTTAGGCTGAGAAATACTGCTCTACACCATAAACTTATCCTGCATAGGTTAGTTATTCATTGATAAAAATCTCCTTCAAAGAACCCAAGAAGCAAAACCTCAATACTAACTTACTAACCATATCAATCTAACTGAATAGAAACAGTACAATTAAAATTATAGTACCCAAAGTACCCAAAATAATTACACATTTCTATAGCAATAGTAGTTATGATTAACATTTTTATTTATTCTTGTCAAAGTAAATAAATCAGATACATAAGGTTGAGAATATTCTACAAAAGAGGATAGATAACATTTTGTAGTGAATCCTAGCTAACATGTTTCATAGGGCAGTGTTCAATATATTTTAATATCACTTATAATATCCTCTTCGTGACACTTTTGATGAAACTAATGTTGAGAAGTCAAGACATAAGGTATTCTAAGGCTGCCTTGTCTTACTTATCCCAAATAAGCATAATAACAATTTTGGTAAGAGATAATTTTTGATTATACCTTAACTCTCATAAACCCTTCTCTCATGAGCACTCCCTTGATTTCTTCTTTTTAATTAAGTGAAAACAACTAGGTTTGAGAGATGCCAGCTAATACTTCTCATGTAGTACACACAGTGATAGTGGATTTCTCTAGCTGTTTACCCTAAAGTCTTAGAGGCTTCAAACCAATACTTCTCTGCTATCATGGGCTTTTCAGTCATACTTATAAAAGCCTGAAAATGCACTGTCTCCAAGAGAAAGTCCATAGCTTCCTTCCAGTGTGAATCTGGACACAGGCTTGTCTCCAGTTTTAGCCTCTATAAACTCTTTCTCAAGGGAGACTAGACAGGCAAGATATCTAAATAAAACTGAACATTAAAATAATTGAGGTCCTAGAGTTGACAAGAGTTCTCTATCATTATAAAAGTGGACATGCTGTATGGTGTCAAAAGCAACAGCATTTTATTTGGTTTACTTTGGGCTCTGACATGTGGTCCTCTATTCTGACCTATCATGACTCCCTCTCTTACAGTCTTTCTCATCTGCTTTATTCATAGTCCATTTTGATTTTTAGTTATGCTCTCAATTTTTAAGTAAATTTTGAATGACCACATTGTTAAAATAACTGCATTAGTTTGCTGTAGAATAAGCCTTTTGTACATTGTGAAAATTTGTCTCTGTCATTGGCTTAGTAAAGAAGCTGACTGGCCAAAGCTGATGAGGATAAAGTGAGGCAGGAGAGCCAAAATGACAGTACTGGGATGGAAAAAGGCAAAAATTTATAATTAATATTAAGCCTCTGAGTGTTTACTTGAGAATGGCTAAGGGACAGGAAAACGTTCACCTCCATTATTCAGTGTTTTAAAACAAAAAAAGTGGCATTAAAGTGATGTGGAGAAGAGAAAGGGACTGGAAGTGGCAGGAGGGGGAAGGGAGTTTGAACAAGGGTATACATGGATAAAAAATATGACTTTATTCATAATAAAAAATAGAAAAAATAAACATTTAAATGTGATAATGATGATATTTCTTCTGGAACTGTCCAACAAAAGAAAAATTAAATAGGTTTATGAATAATTTTATGTTATTTTACCAATTTGTCATGTTAACAAATGGTTGTTGACAGAGAAAAGATAAAATAAAACAGATCACATGTATATATTCTTCAGAAACCCTCCTAATTTTGATTTAAATATTTTTTTGTTTTTATTTTTTATTTAATATTTTTCCATACCCACCACTGTCATACTCCATTCCTATCTTCCCATCCTCATCTTTTTATCTATTCCCCAAGGTGATCATGGAATCCCAAGGTTAGTCATTTCAGTCTGGCATATCCAGTTGAGGTAGGTCCCAGTCCCTCCCTCAGTATCAAGGCTGAATAATGTGTTCCTCAGTAATGGGCTCTGAGAAGTCAGTTCATGCATCAGGAATAAACTCTGGTCCTGCCTGTTCACAAACTGTCCAAGCCATTCAACTGTCATCTACATTTGGAGGGTTTAGTTCTTTTCCATGCAGGTTCCTCAGTGGTTAGGTTATTTCAGAGTCAGTGAACTGCTAATAACTTGGATCAACCATCTTTGTGGGTCTTCTCCCCATCATTCTGATCCCTTTGCTCATATAATCTCTTCTCCTTCTCTTCAGCTGGACTGGAATGTTGACCCAGTGCTTAGCTATGGATCTCTGTGTCTGCCTACATAAGTTGCTGCATGAAGGTTTTGTAATGGCTATTAGGAAATTAGGTAATTTGTTTGATTATTGAGAAGGTCAGTTTAGGAACCCTCTTAAACAAATTTGAAAGGTGATATTTTGTGTGGGTGTTATAATACATAGTTAATAAATTTTAATTTTTACTTTCAAGTGAATGATTTGGTTTGGACATAAAGCTATCTACAGTGAATTACTTAGAACATTGTTCTGTGATAACGAAGGAAGGTAAGCTCACCCAAAAAATATATACTAGCGTGACTAATCAGAAAAATATAATCCAAAACTATAAAACTACATAAAGATTAATGTCCTTGTTTTAAATATGCTGTGGTTTACATGTGCCAGTGAGAGAACAATTTGTGGGGATTGGGTCTCCCCATCAGCACTATAAGTAGGGATTGAATTCCTGGTTATTAGGTTTGTTAGCACGTGCCACTGAGCCATTTTGCTGAACCAAAATGCAGGTTTCCATTGCTTTATTTGAAGAGCATTTATTGATGAGTTACTTTATATTTTAGAAAGAGAAGAATTTTTTTCAAAAAGATAAACAATAGACAGGGCTTCTCATCTGAAAGTTTTTAAGTGAAATAGAAAGTCAATGACAAAGTGGTTCATTGGAATAGGTGCTTAGACAAGGAAATATGTATGTTTGTAGATGCTTGGAGAGAAGACATCATGGGTTAGTGTGAGACTAGCAGACATGAAGCAAACTGACTTGACATGTATGACAAGTAGAAAAATAAAAAGTCATTCAGAGAAAGTTAATTCTGTGTCAGTAGACCTTTAGTCAATCACTTCTTTTATAGAGTTCAATCTTAAAATAAATGATGAAGAGATGCGGTGAAGAGAGAGTGACCTAATGTGGTTAGAGGGGAAAGGGACCTTGAATAAGGCTATACACGGATAGAAAATGTGACTTCTTTATTCATAATAAAAAAGAAAAAGAAATAAAAGAACGTATTAATGTGTTTTGATGTTGAGATAATAACACATGAACATTTAATTCAAAATCAGTTATTATTTATCACTAGCAGGCCATAAAATACACACAGAATTTCAAGGAAGATTTACATTGGAACTATTGCCCTCTCTTACTGTTCAATGTTGCCCTGAAACAATCCAGTCAACTCACTTCCAGTGCTGTACTGCTTAAGTACTGTTACTTGTCCTTCTTCTTTAGACAAGGATGGACCAGACATCCTCTCCTAGTCTTAAGCAAGCTTTGTAATATCCAGAAAGATGTCCTATTTCTCCTATATTCCCTAACAATTATTGTCAAGAAAAACATACTCCTAGAGAACAAAATTATTTCAAAAATCAGAACTGTGTAATTACTGTTATATTTTCTGCATTTTATTTAACTTTGCTCTGTGTAGGAACAAAGTAGTAATACCATAACATTCAGATAGGATTTCTAGCTTCCCAGTGTCCTGAAATTTTAAGGTTACTTTAATTTCCAAAGGAAGCTGAACAGAAAAGATGAACAAAAGGCAGAACTGCTGACTTTTGATAGTTGCCAGATGTGTTCTCCTCTGCCATCTTTAATAAACACATGATAGGCAGTATTCCTATACTTCCTTGAATCTTGTGACTCTAATAAAATCATCCACAACTGAAAGCTACTCTACTATGTGAAAAGAGAAGCTAGATGGTGCCTGTCTCAACCTCCTGAAATAAAAATTTAAATTCATTGCTATAATACCCACAAGAGTTACTGAACCTCTTCATGTTTGATTCTAAACATACGTGAAGTTTATTTGGCATTTTAAACATATGTGTCCTGCAATTCTCATTAGAATTGTTACTAAAATCTTGCCATCTCTCTTTCAGTCTCTGTCTTTTGTGAAACCATCACAGTGCATCTCACTCAGATGTATTTTTAGACAAATCAAAATTGAAAACAATCAATTCTTTATTTTTTGAGTGAGAAATGTCAACACACTGTTTCTTTTGGATCTCTAATATCTGTGATACAAGAATGTGATGATATTTTTGCTATCAAAATGACAGATAGTTGACAGTGAATGACACCACTGTCATGTCATTGAAGGAAGAAATGCCTCATTGTGTAAAATTAGAAGGAGAGAATGGTGACCCTAGGACATACTTTGTGTATATATATCATCTTCTGTTCAAGCTGATATTTATTTTAGATTTCTGTTTCCAATGTCAGGAAAGTATAGAAAGTTATAACCTAGCATAATTTTACCACATGGTAAGTATAAAGTAGATCTGAGAAGAAAAAAACATAGCTCATAATGACTTTCCTACCCTTACAGAATACATTCAAGTACTATGAAAATATCATGAATTATAGAAGATAATCTTCTCAAAATAAAGACCAAAAATTTTATTCATTCCCTTATGAACAAGGATAGAGTTGTTAGAGTTCTATGAATCTGGTCTCACACATCTTTATCTTTGTCTATGATGCCACTGAAGGCAAAGATTTCCCCTAGTGGCAATGAAGTTTTTTAACTTAAATGTTTTTATTCTAATCCATTCCTCATCTCTGACTCTTTGACTGTCATAGAATAAGCCTGGCTTTAGTAATTTTATGAAGACTCTGCTTGCTGCTGCCATATCTATGAACTTATCTCAACTCCTAAAAGTATAAACAGAAAATTAGCACATCATAGACCACTTGGCCAATCACTCCTTTACCTTAATTCTTCCTAACTCTGATCATTCATATTTCTCTAGGCTCTCACTTGCATCATCTAACATCTGTACTGTGTACCAATTATCAGACCACATGCTCACAAAAAACTCCCATGACATTCACTGTACCACTGCAGCACACCTGTTCCGGGATGAAAACATTGAAGTTTTTCACTTTATCAAGCCTTCCAAACATCAATAACTTCTTATTTAGCAGAGTTGCATGGGACATATTTTTCCATATTTTTCTATATTTTCTCTAACTGGCAAAATTCAATTTCTATCAACTCTTTGGAAGTTCTTTTTGTATTTTAGATAATTTCCTTTTGGGTTTTAAAGACACTAACTTTTCTAGGCCAAGCCTCATTGACAAAGTAAATCTATGCTTTATAGTAGAAATTAATCACTGGCAATTGATTATATAAAGGATTAATATTTATTAAGGATTCTATATAAAATACTCACTGATATAAGATTGAAACTTAGGAAAATTTCTGAAGGGTTAAAGTGTCCCATGTGGCTGCACTCAGTCCTCTCTCCTGGAACTTGGAGTACAAAACAAAAAGGGTAGACAGTGTGTAACAAGTCTTCAAAAAAGGGCTGGCCATGCCCCATACAGGGATCCTCAAGAACTCAAAGCCACACCTTCTAGGTCTTGCTCAAAAGTTCCTGAACCCACCACAAAGCTTGTTGTTTTAGTGATCATTATTGCCCTTAAACTGCATACTTATAGAATCTCTACTTGCCGTATGATCACTTAAACCTGCATGAGCTTTGTGGCTTGGCACTTGAAAGCGTATCATTATACTACTTCTTATATTTTTCTAAAAGTTAAAGTAACTGAGAGTGATTGAGTGTGTGTGAGAGAGACAAAGAGAGAAAGAGAGAGAAAGAGAGAGAAAGAGAGAGAGAAAGAGAGCTATATACCAACTGCTTCCTGTCTTGAGTGTAGAATGTCCTAATGAAAGTGACTAGTCAAGTGTCTATATTTTTGACCCCATCTTTCCAGATTTTGTCTAGTTTGTCTTATATTTGTCTTGTGTTTCTTTAGATTCATTTATTTGTTTATTTTATGTATATGAGTGTCTTGTGTGCACATATATCTATATAACATGTGTATGTATGGTGCTCACAGAGACCAGAAAAGAGTGGTGGACTCCCTGAAATGAGGATTACAGACTGTAGTGAGCCACCATGTGGATGCTAGAAATTGAACCTTGGTCTTCTTAATGAGCAGCCAGTGTACCACAGAGCCAACTCACCAACTCATTTTTCTGTATTTCTTAGTGCTTTCTATTTGAATGGAATCCTAAGCCTTAGTTCTCATTATAGTTATGGTGGTGAATTTACATGTCAACTTTACTATGATAAGGAACCTGATCTTTTAAATAAATATCTGTGTAGATATTTGTTCTAGATGCAACTAATGTTTAAGTCAGAAGATTTTGAATAAAGGCTTCTCTTCAAAAAGGATATGGCCTTCTGTAGTCAGTTGAAGACTTATGAGAAAGTACTAGAATTTCCCAAAGGAAGCTGGCCTTGAGACATAACAAGGAAACTACTATACAGGTGAGTCTGCCACTCATACTGTGAAGTCTGAACTTGTTTGTACCCAAAACTCATCAACCAACTCTGGTTTTTAAAGTATCTCTGATTTTCTTTCTCACTTCCTTATTTCCCCTTTCTGCATCTGTCTTTCTGTTGCTCTGGAGACTCCTGATGTATACAGAGAGTAAAAAGCACAGTGAGAGATTAATATACTCAAGAGCTTTTTATGTGCTGTTGCTGAGCCTGTCACAACAACATGATACATTCTAAGGCAGCTTTGGGCAGGCAGCAGGCTTCTGAGGTCCCCTGGCTGTCAGTGAGTTACATGTCAAAAAAGAAATATAGGGCAGAAACTTTGGAGGTACAAGGAGACAGAGAGGGAAGGCATGTCAAAGAAGTGAATGCTGAGATACATAATTCAGCCAAAAGAATCCATGTTTGATGAACTCCACAAAAACAGAATAGTGGACACAGATGACATGCTGGCATATATCAAGACTCAGCCACTTATAAATAAAATATATATATATTTTAAATTTATTTAAGATAACATCAAAATTTCTAAAAACTTAGTTTGTTTGAAAATTAAAGACACTGTCATTTTATTATAAAAATTTATTGTCACACTTTGTCTGTTTGGTTTACTAAAGCAGCTCAATAAAAACTGCATCACAATGCCCGATGATGCACTTTCAAAGCCACGCTGATCAATTTATTTTATCTAAGAAAAGTCCCATTTCTATGGCAGGAAGAAAGCTAAAAATATTTAAATAACATTTCACAAGTTGTTGGGTAACTTTAAGAAAGGTTACACGATACTGTTTTAAACAACATTGGTCTAATGGTCTTACCTTTTGAATGTAAGGAAGTATGAAAACATTGAGTAGCCTTTTTAAATGTAAGTTTTAAATAATTTTCTCTTAGGGAAAGTTACTCCATATTTAAATCAAAGAAATCCATTTAATTGTCTTGTAATTACTTTACCTGAATTGTAAATAGGTAAAGTTTATATTTAATATTTATTTTCCTAAATAACAAAGTCTTTAAATACTAAATATCTTTCACTGCCTCATAATTTTACTTCTAAGATATTTATATGGTGGGTTTTTATATTATAGCTTAATTAACATTTACAGTGAAATCTGTTCTTTCAAACTTCATTAGCATAATTTTTTCTGCCTAAACACAGAACTGTAGTAAAAATAAAACCAGATTATAAATGTAAAAATATTGTTTAACTAATGATATTTAGATGATATCAGGGAAATAAGAATGAGAAAAAGTAAAATACTGAGTGATAAATGTATTTCAATAAGCATTTTGTAGAGGAAAGTGGTTGTAAAATTTACAGTATGCAAGGGGAAATGTCCTCTTGAGTCAAAATTAGAGCTTATAGGAGGAAAGCAAAGCTTATTTTTTGCTGATGATTCCAAATTAGTATATACATTTGAGTGTGTATATCGTAAGAATTCCACTTTTATTATGTTGACTGCCCTGATGGTAAGACTGCTGAGGGAAGGTGGAATGTGGCATTAGGAAGTGTGTCCTTAGGGTTTGATGGGAGCCTGAGCAACCTTGCCCATGTATTTCTAGCCGCCATGAGGTGATCTGATTTTTTCCATACATGGCCAATGGCATGTTGATTCTTTCTCACTGCAGCCCACCAAACAGAAGGGCCTATTGATGTGATGCTAAACTCCCTGGAGACACACTGAATATTCCTTTATAAAATCAAGCTTTCTCAGAAACTGATGTAAGAAAAGGTAGTTCACCACACAGAGACTCAGGCAACCTGGCATGGAGCCTTGTAGCAAGTTCTTCACCCAAAATTGTTGGGGATTCAAACAAATTCTGAGTGTTCTTTATGCCTTTCTTACTACAGAACATAGCTTAGACTATGATGGGATTGACATCAACACAATAAACCAAAAGACAGCATTTCTTAATGCTAGAGAAATGTAGTTTTAAATTTCCGGGTAAAAATTTGTATCAGACATTTCAAACATATTCTTGTGGCTGTAAAACTATAAAACATAATAATATTAACATGTGCTTTTCAGCATCATGTAAGGTGTGGTAGTTTAAAAGAAAATGGTCCCCAAAGTAAGTGACACTACTAAAAGTTGTGGTCTTATTGGAGTCAGTGTGGTCTTCTTGCTGGGAAAATAGCATCACTGTAGAGGCAGGCTTTGAGGTCTCATTTATCGTCAAGCCGCATCCAGTGAGACAGTTCCTCATTTATCGTCAAGCCGCATCCAGTGAGACAGTTCCCTTCCTGTTGTCTACAAGTCAAGATTTAACATTCTCATCTACTTTTATAACATGTCACACCATAGTGTGCATGTCACGCCATGATGTTAGTGATTAAACCTCTGAAAATGTAAGCTACCATTCTGACACATGTAAGATGGTATCTCAAAGTTGTTTTGATTTGCATTTCTTCATGGATAAAAATATTTAGTAGTTCAAACGTGTCTTTCGGCCATTTCAGATTCTTCTTTTGAGAATTTTCTATTTAGCAAAGTACTCTATTCTTTAATTATATTATTTGTTTTTCTGAACTCTAATTTTTGGAGTTCCTTATATATTTTAGAGATAAATTATCTGTCAGCTGTAGGGTTGGGAAAAATCTTTTCTCATTCTTTAGTCTGTCATCTTATTTAATTGACCACCATGTGTTTTTCCTTACAAAAGCTTCTCAATTTCAGGAAGTCCCATTTGTTGCTCTCAGTGTCTGAACTTCCGGTGTTATATTTAGAAAGTGGTCTCTTGCACCAATGTGTTCAGAGCAATTTCACACTTTCTTTTTTATGAGGTTCAGTGTAACAAGATGGTCCAGTAAGATATAAGGGATTATTCCATTTTTTGTATCTATTCATATTTGATTTAGGACTGTGTATATGGTCAATTTTAGAGAAGATTCCATGGGGTCCTGAAAAGAATATATATTCCTTTTTGTTTGAGTGAAAATTTCTGTATTTATTAAATCCACTTAAATCATAACACCTGATAAATTACTTACTTTTCTTTTAACTTTCTTTCTAGTAGACCTGTTCATTGGTGAGAGTGTGTAAAGTTTGAGGTGCAATGTAAGCTTTAATAATGTTTCATATACATATGTGTCTGCCCTTGTATTGGAGGCATAAATGATCAGCATTGAGATTTTATCTTGATGCATTTTTTTCTGTGATGAAAATGACCTTCCAGATATCTCTTAATAGACTTTAATTTGAAGTCTATTTTGTTAGACAATAGAATAGCTAAACCAGATTGCATGTGTTTATTTGAATGACAAGTCTTTTTCTACACCTTTGCTCTGAAGTAGTGTATGTCTTTGTAGTTGGGATGTGTTTCTTGTATGCAGCAGAAAAATGAATTCTGGTTTTGTGTCTATTCTGTTAGCCTGCATCATTTTATAGGAGAATTGAGACCATTGCTATTCAGGGATATTAATTACGAATTAGTGTTACTTCCTGTATTTTTTGGTAGTAATGTCTGTGGGTGTGTTTCCCTTCTTTTCTTTGGGATACCCTGCTGTAATGTATCTAGTGCTTGTGTTTTTATGGGTAAATCTAACATTTTCAGGTTATAGTTTTTGTTCTAATATTTTTTGTAGGTCTGAATTTGTGGATATGTATTGTTTAAATCTGATTTTAACATGGTATTTTTTGTTTATTTTAGCTATGAGGATTTAGAGTTTTGATGGGTACAGTAGTCAGGGCTGGCATCTAGGGTCCCTTAGAATCCTTATACATCTGTTCAGGAACTTTGACTTTAGTTCTTTCTTTCATAGTCTTCATTCAGAAGTTGAATGTTATTCTGATGGTTTTGCCTTTATAAGTTTCCTGTCAGTTTTTGCAGCTCTTGATATTTATTTTTTCTGGATGTTTAGTGTTTTGACAAATATGTGGCAGGAGTATTTTTTTTTTCAGTGTTTAGTCTATTTGGTGTTCTGTAAACTTCTTGTAGGGGGCATTTCCTTTTTAGGTTGAAAGTTTTATTCTATGATTTTGTTGAATATATTTTATTTGCTTTTTGCACTGGTATTCTTCTCCTTCCTCTACTTCTACTATTCTTAGGTTTGTACATTTGTTGGTGTCCGAGAATTTCTGGATGTTTTGTATTATGGCTTTTTTGACATTTGTTTACTTTGACTGACCAATTTATTTCCTCTGTTGTGTCTTTCACACCAGAGTTCTTTCTTCCATCTCTTGCGTTCTGTTAATTCTGCTTGCACTTGTAGTTTCTGTATGTTCACTCAGCTTTTTTATCTCCAGCATTTCTTTAATTTGTGTCTTCTTTATTGCTTTTACTTCAGTTTTTAAGATTTGAACTGTTTCATTCACCAGTTTGATTGCTTTTTATTGGTTTTCACTTTTTATTTAAAAAGTTTGTTTTCCAGGTATCCCCCTGCTCATCCTCCCAATGCATCTCAGTTCTCCCTCAGTCTCCCCCACCTAATCTCCACATCCTTTCCCCAAGGAGAGCAAGGCATCCCAAGGTGCGTCCTTTCAGTCTGGTGTATGCATTTAAGTTAGGTCCAGTTCCCTTATCCCAATGTTAAGGATGGGTTAGATTTTCCTCTGTAGGGATTGGGCTTCAAGGTGCCAGCTCATGTACAGGAACATAGTCTGATGCTACTCCCCAAAGTTCCACATACTGCCCATGCCATTCAGCAGTCATCTACTTTGAAGGGTTTAGCTCTTTTTCCTGATGATTCCTCAGCTGCTGTTTTAGATTCAGTGAACTACACAGAGCTTCAGCCAGCCATCTCTGTGAGACTCCTCTTCATAATCCCTATCCCTTTGTTCACATAGACTCTCCTCTCTCTCTCTCTTTTTAACTGAAGCAAGGGCTCAACCTGGTGCTTAACTATGGGTCTCTGCCTCTGCCTCTATTCATTGCTGGATGAAGGTTCTCTAATGACACTTAGGGTGGTCATTTATTTGATTATAGTGAAAGCTCTTTTTAGGTACTCCCTCCACTATTGGCTTGCTTACCTATCCAGGAATAGCCTGTGGGTTCTTGGAGGTTTTCCTAGCACCCAGCCTCTTTCCAGCCCCACAGTATCTTCTTTCATTAAGATATCTGTTTTTTTTTTTCCACTTTGTTAGTCCTCTCACTCAACAATCTCCTTCTCTCATGATTTGTACCCACCTCTCCTTGGTTGCTACCAAATATGATCCCAATTTTCTTAGGAGATCCCTATTTTCTCTTCCAAGGGGGATTTCAGGTTGTCTCTCTTAAGTTCACTCTGATCCCAAGTTGTTCAGAAATTGTGGTTTGCAGCTTGAGAATTCTTTGCTTTTTGTCTAAAATCCACTTATGAGTGAGTACATCCCATGCCTATCTTTCTAGGCTATAATACCTCACTAAGGAAGATATTCTCCAAATCCATCCATTGACCTGAAAATTTGAAAATGCTGTCCCTTTTCTGATAAATCACCATACTGCTTTCTAAAATGGCTGTAAAATAGAGGAGTGTTTCCTTTGCCCCATATCCTCTCCAGCATAGGCTGTTGTCTGTGCTTTTGATCTTAGTCATTATGACATGTTGTTTGATTTGCATTTCTCTGATGGCTAAAGATCTTGATCAATTCCTTTAGTACCTCTCAGCCATTTGTCATTCTTCTGTAGACAATTTCCTTTTTAGCCCTAAATCCCATTTTTAATTGGGTTATTTGGGGTTTTGGTCTCTAGATTCTTAATATCAAAATATATATCTGTCAGATGTAGGGTGGAGAAGATCTTTTCCCATATTGTAGGCTGTTGCTTTTGTCTTATTGATTGTGACCTTTGCCTTATAGAAACTTCTCAGTTATAGGAGGTCCCATTTATTTATCAGTCTTCTTAGTGTTTGTGCTATTGTTGTTATATTTAGGAAGTGGTCAACTTTGCCAGTACATGGATGGGTATTTCTTACTTTTGTTTTCTGTCAAGTTCAATGTAGCTGGGTTTATGTTAAGATATCAATGTGTATAAAAGATGGGAATAACTTCTTGTATCATAGCAGACTACCATGGTGTAAAGTTAGAGTTCATCAACAACAAAAGTCCCAGAAAGGCTACAAATTCATGGAAACTGAACATCTCTCAATTGAATTACCTCTGGGTCAAGGAAGAACTTAAAGAAATCAAATACTTTCTAAAATTCAATAAAAATGAATCCACAACATGCCCAAACTTATGGACACAATATGAACATTGTTAACAGGAAAATTCATAGCACTTCTTCCTTAATAGTTATTCTCAATTTTTGTATCTATTTATATTTGCTTTATGACTGAGTATGTGGTCAATTTTAGAGAAAGTTCCATAGATACTAAGAAATATGTACACTCCTTTGTGTTTGAGTGAAAAGTTCTTTATACATTTATTAAGTCCATTTTGGTTATAACATCGGTCAGATTCCTCATTTTTCTGTTGAGTATCTGTTTGGTCAGCCTTTCCATTGGTGAAATTAGGTTATTGAAGTTTCCCACTATTACTGTGTAGAGTTCAATGTGTTTAAGCTTTAGTAGTGTTTCTTTTAAATTTGTAGATGCCCTTGTGTTGGAGGTATATTTGTTCAGGATTGAGACTTCATCTTGTTGAATTTTTTTCTGAGATGAATAAATAATGTCCATCATGGTTTCTTTTGATTGATTTTAGTTTGAAGTCTATTTTGTTAGGTATTAGGATGGCTACTGTAGCTTGTTTCTTTTTTCCCTCTTTTTTATTATTATGAATAAAGAAGTTACATTTTCTATCTTTGTATATCCTTATTCAAGATCCCTTTCCCCTCTCACCACATCAAGTCATTCTTTCTTCTCCTCATCTCCCCATTCCCCCATGGGCAGGTGGTCCCAAGGTCCCATGGCCTGGTCATTTTTTGTTATGAAGTTTCAGTGTTTTCTTTGACTGACATATCTAGTTCCATTATTGAATCTTCTATCCCAGAGATTCTTTCTTCCATTTCTTGCATTCTGTTGGTTATGCTTGCATCTGTAGTTCCAGTTCATATCTTCAGGTTTTCTATTTAACAACATTGCCTTGGTTTTGCCTTCTTTACTCTTTCTATTTCAACTTTTAATTCCTTGAATGTTTCTTTCACCTGTCCGTTTTGTTTTTCATGGTTTTCTTTATTTTCTCTCAGAGATTTGTTAATATCTTCCAATTTTTTGTTTGCATTATTTCTATTTTTTATATGCTCTTTTAAGCTTCTATTATCTTCATAAAGGTGGGTTTTTTGGGGTTTTGTTTTGTTTTGTTTTTTTGGGTCATTTTCTTCTGCTTCCTCTTCATTGCTGTGCTTAGGTTTTGATGTTGTAGAATCACTAGCTTCTTCTGGTGGTGCCTTGTTGTTCTTTATTTTGTTATATATATTCTTACACTGAGTCCGCCCATTGCTTTCTCAGTTAACTCTTAACTTTTAGTCATCTATGGGCCAGGGTCTGGGTATAAAGTTGTCATAGAGGTTGCAGGGGTTGGTTTTTGATTTCTTTCAATTTTTTGTTTGCTTTTTCCTCTATTTCCTTAAAGAACTTATTTATTTCTTCTTTAATTATATCTTTTGATGCTTCTATAATTCCATAAAGTTATTTTTAAGGTTAATTTCTTCTATTTCTTCTATATTGAATGTTCAAGTCTTGCTGTTGTAGAGCCGCTAGATTCTAGTGGAGTTGAGTTGTTCTTCATGTTGTTGAATATATTTTTGCAATGACATCTATCCATCTCTTTCCCTAATCAGTGCAAGTGTTGTCTATGTTTCAGGAAGCTTTTTTGGTATAATGGATATTATTGGCTAGAAGGAATAGTGAGGGGTGGTATTATGGTGATAGGCTTATACACTGGGGCCCTGTTTGCTTACTTACAGCTGGTTCTGTGACGTGTTTCCTGAGCATGATTTGTGTCTTGTGATCAGAACTTGGTGGCCTGGCTGGTGACCTGGGAGAAGAGAAACTTACTTCTTGTGATGGGGTTCCCCAGAGTCTGTATTTCAGAAAGCTGGGGAGGTTTGGGTGCGGGACTGCGAATTATGTAAATCTTGGGTTTCTCAAAGATTGCCTCAATTGTCATTCCTTCAAAAAGTTTACATCTCCTAAGCCTCCCCAAAGAACATCACCAACAGTGAGGCAAACATTCAAATATTCAAGGCTTATAGTGGACACCTCATTTAATCAAGGACAGTGACTTCTTATAAAGTTTAATCTACATCAGTCTTATGACCCTGAAATCTTACAATTTGTCATTGCTAAAGAATCTAATTTAAAAATGGGGGTCAGTGCTAAATAAAGAATTCTCAACAGAAGAATTTCAAATGGCTGAAAAACACTTAGAGAATTGCTCAACATCTTTAACCATCAGAGAAATGCAAATCAAAATGATTCTGAAATATCATCTTACTCCTTGCAGAATGGATAAGATTAAAACCACAGATGTCAGCCTATGTTAGAGAGGATGTGGAGCAAAAGGAACAACCCTCTATTGCTCATTGGAATGTAAAGTTGTACAGCCACTTTGAAAATCAGTCTTGTGATTTCTCAGACAACTGAGAATCAGTCTACCCAATGATCTAGTGATACCACTATTGGGCATATATCTAAAAGGTGTACATTTTTACCCCAAGGGCACCAGCTCAATTATGCTCTTATCAGCTTTATTTATAATAGCCAGAACCTGGAAACAACCAGATTCCCATCACTTAAAGAATCGATCAAAATATTATGGTACATTTATATACAATGGAATACTGCTAATAGCAGAAAAGGAAAGGAATATAAATGGCATCACAGGTAAATGGATTGCTCTAGAAAGTAACCTCCTGAGTGAGGTAACACATACCAAGAAAAATAGACATACTATTTACTCATTCATAAGTGAATCTTATATCTAAAGCATAGAATACCCAGGCTAGAAACTACAAACACCAAGGAGCTAGGTAACAGGAGGAACAAGAGACATTTATGGTTTCCCCTAAGAAGGGGAAATATGGAAGATCTCCTGAGAAAATTGGGATCATATGGGGGAGGTAGGAAGAGATCATGAGAGAATGAAATGGTTGAGTGGAAGGAGCAATAGAGAGGGAAACAAAGAAATAGATATCTTGATCGAGAGAGACATTGAGGAGTACTTGGCCCTAGGAAATCACCCAAGAACCCACAAGATATCCCTTGCTAGGCCTCCAAGCAATAGTGGAGAGGGTGCATAAATAGGACTTCCTCTATAATCAAGTAAATGACTACTCTAATTGTCATCATAGAACCTTTATCTAGAAACTGAGGACAGATGTAGAGCTTCATAGCTAAGTACTATGTTGAGCTCTGGGACCAGCTGAAAAGATTGAGGAGAGAGTATGAGAGCAAAGGGATTAGGACCAAGAGGAGAGATCACAGTGAAGCAAACCTGAGCTATTGGGAGCTTACTGACTCCAAAATAACTGCTAATGAACCTTCATGAAAAGGAACTAAACCCTCAGAATATAGATGACAGTAAAACTGTATGAACGTTTTGTGAAGCCTCTTGCAGTCGGATCAGTGTTTATTTCTGGTACATAAACTGTCTTCTTGGAGCCCATTCTCTGCAGAAGAATATTTTACTCAGCCTTGATTCTAGTCAAGGGACTTGGACCTACTTTAACTTGATATACTATACTGAACTGACAGAACTTATAAACTTGGTCCTCCCTGGGAAATGCATGTGGGGATGGGAGGGGGGAGGCTGATGGAGAATGGAATAGAGAAAGTAGGAGCAGTGGAGGTTATGAGAAAAACCATTTTAAATTTAAAAAATTTTCAAAAAAAAAAGAATACTGAAAAGATAAAACCAGAAATATATTCATGCAACAATATTTTACAGCTGTGTTATTCATAACAACTATGGACTGGAAATAACAAGATTTTCTATGTATAGAAAAATACATAAGCTGTTGTATATTCATGTAATTACATCTTATTCATCAATAAGCAGGAAAAAAACTACTGAAACATGCAATATCAGAGAGCAATCATAAATATTTTGTACTAACTAAAAAGTGTACTAACAAAATGGATATAAACTTTCTGGTTCAGCTTAGCTGTTACTCATTCAAAACCGACCAAGATGCTGTCCTTGTAGATCCACATTGAATTTGTACCAAGATTAATGATTCTTCTGTCCATGTGCATTGCTCCTAGACAAGGACTAGGCAAGGTGGGCTTCTAATGCTACCAAGTCTTCTAGGGATAGAACTACTTCAATGAGTAACTTTGCTATGTGACATTTCATCTGTCTAAAATAGTGCCTTCTTAAAACTATAGAATTGTTCTTTCAGCTCAGTGTTTCTTCTCTGCTTGTCACTAGCATGAGACTCACATTATTCTGAAGGTCCTCTGTACCATTGTGTGTGTGTGTATATATATATATATGTATATGTATATATATATATGTGATGGTTCAATGGCCATACTTAATAAGATAAGGGAATCTTTATAAGTTATTAGTAGGAAAGTAAAATATTTCTATAGCAATTACTGAAAATAATAACATGTTAAAAATTTTAAAAATGGAGCTATTGTATTGTCCAACAACCTCACTATAGAATCTGACATCTGAACTTTCACATTGATAGCAAATCATTCAAACTATCCAAAATATGGAATCAACTCAGTGGCCATCTTTAGATGAATAAATAGGTTATATATTATCCAGTGAAAAAAATCAGCCTTTAGAAAGAAGAAAACCATGTCACACTTGAAAGCAAGAATTAACTTTAAAGACGTTAACTGGCCCTAGCCAAGCTATTTAAGCTAGAACAATTAAAATAGAAAACATAATGGTAGATATCAAGGATTTTGCATATGCTAGAAAAATATATAGATATACTGTATACATATTTAATTCATTCTTGGTATTTCCTTAAATACATTTTTACAAAAGTTAATGTTAATTAGTTTTATTTACATGAATTACTAAAGTCAAAATTGTGCTTCTTGACTTCAAAAGATGAAGTGATTAAAGTAGTATGGTTTTGACACAAAAACTTTAGAGACTAATGGAAAATATAGAGAACCTAGAAGGAAACTCACATATCTAACAAATGCCCTGGGCACATGCATCAAGAAAATATAACCTTGTATTTTTTTATAAGAATATAACTGAATCATTTCCCCTTAACCTTTCCCATGTACTAACCCTCTAGTTTTCTCTAAAATTCATGGTGTCTATTATTTATTTGTTGATTACAAACACACACACACACATACATACACACACACACACCACTGTTATACTTGTTAAACCACTTGGTATTGGATAAAAAATTTGATAATTCTTCTCTGGTTATGTCCATGTATCCAACTCTTAATATTTCTCAATTGCCTGTAGGACTTTGTCTAAGACTGAGTTTCTTTGACATTATTCCCTTCCATGTTACCAGGTCCATTATTGTGATTCTTCTTAAACAATGGAACATTGGATGTCCTTATCTATAACCTTGTTAAGCTTTTGTGTGCAATAAAAATAAAATCAAAGTGCATCAAATATAAAAACTTAAACTCTACAAGTTCTGGAAGACAATATGAAGAAAATATGGTAAAACAACAAAATAGTCAAGACATTTTAATGAGATAACAAAACACAGGACACAATACTAAAAAGTACATGTTATATTAAATCTTTCTAAAAGATCTAAGTATAATAAATAAAATCATGAGAAAATGAAGAGAAAGCATGTAGAATAAAATGCATAAGATCTATATATTTAATAACGAGATGGTATTGAGAATATAATAGAAATAAAAGAAATTTTATAAAAAATAAAAAATGATTTAAACAGGAAATATATCTGCATAGACATTTTCAAAAGAAGGTATGTCATTTATTTAAATAAATAAAAGGTATTTGTGGAAATATTCAAGAGAAATAATTCAGAAAATATAAAACAAAGCCAGAGCATTACCATATCAAATTTAAAATGAATGCCTCCAAGTACATTTATACAATGGAGTCTTACTTAGTGGCAATAAAACAATGACATCATGAAATTTACAGACAAATAAATGCAATTAGAAAATAATTATCTCAACTAACGTAACCCAGACACAGAAGGACAAATATAATATGAATCCACTTATAAGTAAATATTAGTTGATAAGTAAATGATAATCAATCTACAATCCAAAGACACAGAGAAGTTAGGGAAAGAGAAGTGCTATAGGGGGAGTGTGAATCTTCCTGGTAAAAGAAAATGAAATAGATTTACATGTGGTCGTGGGACAAATTGAGACTGGAGGAGGAGGGATCAGGTGTAGGGTGGAAAGACAGAGAGAGAAAAAACAGGAAATATAGCTGTAATTAGATGATATTTTGGGGGTGGGGTGAATACATACTTCAATGAAAACTCTCTGGAATAGAAGAGAGTGATGCTAGTGAGAACTCTTAGTAATAAAGGATATAGAGTCTGAACTGGTCACATTTGTAGCCAGGGAGGTTTCAAGTGGTGGCACTGGATTAGATTTGGTTGATTTGTTGATAAAGGAGGTCCTGTGAAGACCTCCCAAACAATCCAGAATAATGTTAAGACAGAAAGTCATTCTATGAAAATAGACAATGGGGCCTCATTAAAGATGAAACTTTCCACTCAGCTCATTGAATGTACAAAAGTCAATCTGCTGTAAGCTTGGAACTATCACCCTTACATTCTAGTCTCTGGTTTGAGAATATACTCTGTAGGCTACAGAAAGGAAAACCTTGATACCAACCCAGCGACAAAACTCTCCACTAACAATATATTCTGCCTACAAAATGTGGTAGGGCAATGGTGTTGCAGACATTGTGGAAGTGGCCAATCAATGTCTAATTTAACTTAAGGCCCAATGCTCAAGAGGGAGTCCATGTCCTACACTG
Organism: Sigmodon hispidus; assembly: GCA_004025045.1. Taxonomy (NCBI): domain Eukaryota; kingdom Metazoa; phylum Chordata; class Mammalia; order Rodentia; family Cricetidae; genus Sigmodon; species Sigmodon hispidus. The sequence continues at coordinate 91,013 of PVIH01007815.1, forward strand.
CTTATAATGCCGAAAACCTGAGACTGAATAACCCATAGTTCTAGGGTGGAACCAAACACAACTAGTCTAAAAATTTTTTTAAAAATGATAGATGAATGTAGTAAGTTTCTAACTTGTCCAGCCTGTGGTCCATACTGGCAGACCTGCAGATCCTCAGAATCACACAGACACTTACATTAATTATACTCTGCTTGCTAATTGACCTGGAGCCCAGGTATATAACTTGCTAACTCTTTACTCTTAAACTAACCCATGATTTCTATCTTGTTCATCCATGTGGCTCAGTACCTTTTCTCACAGCAGCATAGTTGTCCTCTGCATCTGTTGGCTTCTCTGCTGGTCTCTCTCTGGTTTCTCTGTAGCATCTCTGTTCTGCTATTCCTGTTCCCAGAGTTTTCTTAGTCCGATAGATTCAACCAAATTTCCTGTCTGCCTTGAGCCAATCAGCATTTTTTTAAACCAGCAGGCAAGACAATTATTTACAATGCAACGTCAAAACCCTACTACAAATGAGTAAGTACATAAATGAAATTATTTCTAATGATTTTCTGCTATGCTTATGCATTGGTGCCTTGTCCAATTATCATAAGAGATACTTTCTACAACAGCAGATGGGAACTGAGGCATAGACCCACAGTGAGATATTTGTTGTAAAATGTTTCTGGATCAAACTTTCCAGTTAAACCCAGATGCTCAGTCCCATTGCCAGCCCTGCTTAACCTAATATAATCACACACAAGCTCATATCATTTTTACACTGATTAACCTAGGGCCCAGGCATATAACTTGCTCACTCCTTAATCTCAACCTGTCTTGTTCAACCATGCAACTCAGTACATTTTCTCAGAGCAGCATTTCAACTTCTTTACTCTGTGTCTCCTGGCATCTGCATTGTCTCTCTGGCAGCTTTGTGGCGTCTGTGTGGCATGTTTGTTCTGCTCTGAGATTTTCTCAGTGTTCTAGTTCTGCCCATACTTCCTGTCTGCCTTCTGGCCAATCAGATTCTTATTAAACCCATAGGCAAGACAATTATTTACAATAGAACCTATAATCCCACTACAGACATTATTCAGAGAGAGAGTCTAAATTGGAGGTTTTTATCAGGTTCTTTCCCTAAGATATCAAGGGACCCTCACAAAATAAAGGAATTAAGACTGTAGGAGATAGAAGGGATGGAGGACTCCAGGAGACCATGGCCTATAGAATCAACTAAACAGGGCTCACATGGGCTCACAGAGATGAAAACCACAATTATGGAACCTACATGGGACTGAGCCAGGTTCTATGCACTTATGTTATGTTATGGCTATTGGCTTTGTGGTTTTTTTGGTGGAAATTCTAACAGTGGAAATAGATGTATCTCTGAATTTTTGACATTCTTGAGACTCTTTTATTCCTATTAGATTGCCTTGTGCATCCTCAATATGAGGTCTTTTACCTTTTCTTATTGTATCTTGTTTTGTCCTATTTTGTTGTCATCTAGCTGTGGTTGCTCTTTTTGAAGAGAAAATGCAGGAGAAATAGATTTGGAGAAGAGGAGATGTGTGAAGTACATTGGAGGAGTGAAAATGAAAGACCGTGTTTAGAATATATTATATGAGAGAAGAATCTTGTTTCAATACAACAAAGAAAGGAAGGAAAAAAATTGATGGCTCAAAAAAAAAAAAACCTATCATAACAAGAGTTAACAAAAATGTGAAGAAAGGAGAGTGTTGCATAAAATTGGCAGAAATGTATTTAAGTACAGTAAAAAAAAATTTCTCAAACATATAAATACAATAATTATACAGTCTAGCAATGTGACTGTTTGATATATGTTCAAGCAAATGAAGTATACAAAGAGATGCAGCTCATTTACATGACCACTGACACACTGTACACAATTCCTGAGAGAAAGAAGCAATGTAAATGCCCAGCAGTATTCAAGTTGATACTGAAGAAAGAGCCTTTATACACAATGGAATACTTGTTAACCCTTTAAAAAAAAAAAAAAAAAAAAAAAAAGGAACCTCTACTACTTGTGACAACATCACTGTAATTAATGACCATTTTAATAAATAAAAAACCCCAACTTTGACCACAAATAAATCATGATACCACTTACATATGTAAACTTAATAGGTTAATATCATAAAAATAGAGAATAGAACAGTGAATACTAAAAGCTTAGGTGGGAAGCTGTGGTATGAGAAAATTCTGACCTATGGGTATGAATTAACTGTCAAAAGATGTCACAATAAAGAAAGAATGTTTGATAGGTACACCTAAGTTATGTGAGTATTACACAATGCATCATTCAATCATGTATTCACATTAGTATGTAAAATCAAAATGTAGCCACTAAAAGTAGTGCATTATATTTCAAGAACTGAAGAGAAAGTAATGGGTTGCAGGTTTAATCAAAGGGCATTATTTTGATCTGTGAATTTCTCAAACAATAAAAATAACTAAAATTCTATATAAAACCATTTTTAAAAATATAGAAATTTTAGAAAATGTAAAACATATTGTGTTATCGTAAGAGAAACATTTTCTTCTCAAATGAGAATGAGAGGAATATGTGATGATCAGATCACTTTTGAGGGAAAGGATTTAAGCAAAAGCTTATTGTTAAAACTGAAATCATTTAAAAATGTTTCCTTTGTAATATAAACATCATGAAAATATTTTTGGTTAGAGCACTGAATAAATAAAGCTTACACTGAGATAAAAAATACAAAAAAGAATAAAAATTCATGAAATAAAAAGACAATATTGTTGATGTTGATGAAGTACCCTTGATTATAAAAAAAACTTCAGAAAATTTTGAACATGCAATTAATAAATATTGAGTGCTGACTATGTGTGTTTTCACAAAGCTTTGAACTAGATCCAAAATCTTAAGAGAAAGAGAGTGAATGAAGAAGGGAAGGCAGAAGAGCACAGATAAAGTAGGAAGTGAATAGAGGAAGACAGAAAAAGAAAAGGAGAGAAGGAAGAAGGAAAGGATATAAAGAGAGAAACACAAAGAACAACACTCAAGAAATGGGACCTCTTGAAACTAAGAAGCTTATGTAAGGCCAAGGACACAGTCACTAAGACAAAACAACAGCCTACAGAATGGGAAAAGATTTTCACCAACCCTACAAATGACTGAGGATTGATCTCTAAAATATAAAGAGAAATCAAGAAACTGGAGCCCAAAAAACCTGAATAAGCCAATTAAAAAAAAATGCGGTTCCAAAGTAAAAAGGGAATTCTCAGCAAAAGAATTACAAAAGGCACTTGAAAAAAAAATGTTCAACATCTTTAGCCATCAGAGAAATGCAAATCAAAACAACTTTGAGACACCACCTTACAATGGCTAAGATCAAAGACACAGATGACAGCCTATGCTGGAGAAGATGTGGAGCAAGGAGAACACTCCTCCATTGTTGGTGGGAGTGTAAACTTGTTTAACCACTCTGGAATGCAGTATGATGGTTTCTCAGAAAACTGGGAATCACTCTCCCCAAGGATCCAGCAATACTACTATTGAGCATATAGTGTAAAGACATACATTCTCATCCCAAAGGCATTAGCTCAACTATGGTCATAGCAGCATTATTCATAATAGCAAGAACCTGGAAACAACTTAGATGCCCCTCAACTAAGGAATGGATTAATAAACTGTGGTACATCTACACAATGGAATACTAGTCAGAAGAAAATATGATATCCTAAAATTTACAGGAAAATGAGTGGGTTTGGAGAATATCCTCCTGAGTGAGGTTTCACAAACCCAGAAGTGTAAGCAGGGGATTACTCACTTATTAGTGGACTTTAAGTAAAAATAATCTGATTTTATAGAAAGATGATAGGTCAGTAAAGTGATTTAAAACACACACACAGAAAAACAAAAACTAAAACAAAAACAAAAACCCCACCATACTTCTGATTTGACTGTAGAGGGTTGCTTAACAGAAATTTGTGGTGGCCACAGTGCATCTGAGGTCATTAGCTGTCACCTACTGTGCTTTCTTCATCTGTAGCTGAACCTAATCTGGTTTGAGGAGCTTTAAATTTTATTTTTTATGTTTCATGTATTTAAGAGAAAAAAAGATTTATTACTGTATGGGTCTTTTTTTAAGCTATCCCGGATATTTTTCTTTTTTATATAAAGTTTGATATTGATTTTCAAAAAACAATAAAAAAGAGAAAAACAGATAAGGAACAAAAAATCCGCTTTGTACAATGTAAAGGTGATTTAACAAATCTACCTTTATTCATATATTCATGGCCATGCCCTCTGAAAGTCATCAAAAATTTCTCCAAACTCCATAAAATAAAATATTAAAAAATTATACCTATGTTCAAAGGTAAATTTTATTTTGGCTTATTGTGAAATGCAATTAAATAGCCATTTTCCAATTTTAGATACTTAGTATAATAGATGTGGATATATTTTTTGCCTTTGGCAAAGGCTCATGTTAGTAATTTAGTAAGATAACAACAGAGGTACAGAGGTATAAATGCATTTATATCTGCTGTAAGTCATGTATAATGGATAGCATTTCTTTCCCCTTCTGGATCTTCTAGTTGATATCGTATGGTATCTCTAGTGGAGGTGGGAAGGGTTCCATTAACTTATCATTAGAGGACAGATTACATAGCTGATAGGTATGTGATAGAATATAGATAAATGGTGGATGATAGATAGATGAATGGATGGATAGATAGATGAATAGATAAATGATATGTGTTTTATCAGATATACATATTTTCCCATAAAGATAAAGAATAGATGATAATACAGTTGGAAAAAATTACCACAGTAAAAAAAATATATCTATTTGTAATATTTTCAGACTTTTACCTTATTGACTACAGAACTGGCAACTTGTCTAGGAGAAAGAATCACAAAACATCATAACAAGTATGCATTGCAGTAAGTTTAAGTTATTTTTCCAAAAAAAATGTGAATCTACTTAGACAATTTCATGGCAGATAGAGAGAAATAGTTAAATATTTCAAGGAACAACAACAGCTGTCTGAAAAAAAAATCTCCACACAGACCAAAAGCATCATAAAGACTCTTTTTGTTGGAGTTATCTACTTATGAATCCTAAAAGTATTTGGAATAATCACTAAATGCAATTTAGTATTGATCCTAAAGATGCTTTTACTTATTGATCATTTCCCCATGGACCATTTCTCATTGAGTCCTTAGCCTATAGAGCAAGATCTATTACAATGAGCCTATGCAGCTAGTCTCCTTCTTTGTTTTGAAAAAAGTAAACTAAACCATTATCTTAACTCATGTCATGTAACAAGGAGATGATAATGTAGAAAATATTAGGGCCTGATAGATATTTAGAGAAACCAGGGTGAGATAGGAATGTCTTTACTTTTTACTTATGACACTTTTAGTAATAAAATAAAACATATTTTTTAATCACTGAAACAATAAACTCATTTGTAATTCCCATGTTATAAAAATAATTTATTGACAGGTATGCATCTTTTAACTATGGATTAGGAAATACATTCATTTCAATTCAATGAAAAACAGAGAGAATAGAATATGTCCTTGAGATGATGATAGCAATGGGTCTTTTCACACTTTTGCTTCAGGGCTATATTAGATATTAGCAAAGGTACATGGACATTTTGATCACTTAATGAAACAGATCAGTGATACATTACATGATACCATTTAACTCACTCACAATTGTCAAGAGGAAGAAAAAATCCTGAATATAAATTGCAAGTATAAAATTGTAAAGAATTTATTTTTATGTCATTACTTTTGAGTCAGGTGTTCCACTCCACCTAGAGGAACACCTGACTCACTCTTGAGGGAGGGGGGAAAGAACTGGATTTGGCCAGAAGTGGAGACTGATCTAAGCATTACTGGGTCAGTGGGACCATGGGACTGTCTGCTCCCTGCCCAGGGAGGGGATGGGGAGTTGCAGAGGAAAAAAATGACCAGATGTGTTGGGAGGGGGAAGAGACCTTGAAT
>PVIH01007816.1:0-16071 GCA_004025045.1 Sigmodon hispidus
TAATGCAAATAAGATTGCTACACATATATTTACTTTGTGTTCAGCTTTCCCTCTGAATTTTTTTTCCATCCCTGTATATCCTTATTCAAGGTCCCTTCCCCCTCCCACCACATCAGGTCATTTTTCTTCTCCGCAACTCCCCATCCCCTCCCTGGGCAGGGAGCAGACAGTCCTATGGTCCCACTGACCCAATAATGCTAGGATCAGTCTCCACTCCTGGCCAAATCCAGTTGTCCCCCCTCCCTCAAGAGTGAGTCAGGTGTTCCTATAGTTGGAGTGAGGTCCGAAGGGTCAGTCCAGGGTGTTTCTGATCCCAAGATGTTCAGTGGTTGTGGTTTGCCGCTTGGGCATGCTTGACTTTTTTTCTTGTTTGTTTGTTTAGAGACCACTAATGAGTGAGTACATCCCCTGCTTATCTTTCTGAGTTTGTGATACCTCGCTCAGGAGGATATTCTCCAAATCCATCCATTTGCTTGCGAATTTTAGGATATCATTTTTCCTTACTGCTGAGTAGTATTCCATGGACAATTTCTTCAAGGTGTATTTCTTTAAGGAGCATCACCACCCACATGCCCCCCACCAAATGAGACTGTGGTTCTTCATGAATATGTGGGTTCAGCAAGCTCCTCCTATCCCACTTTGGTCCTTGGTCTCTGTGGGTGTTTAAAACTCAGTCAGTTCTCAGAAACTTCCTTTGTAAATTGTACAGCACAGCTCATTTACAATTTCACATCCCCAAGCTTCAAAAGATGAACTATGACTCTTTTTTTAAAGCTGTAAGCTAAGCTACTAGTTACCCAGTTTTCTCTTTAGCTGTTAGAAGCTAATCCAAAAGGACTTGAGACCACTTGCTTAGCATGCTTGCTTACAACGCCCTAAGAAAAACTTGCCTTTCTCCTTTAAAGTTTTTCAGTTTAGAAACTACAGTAGAACAGCAGAGCTTATATTTTAAGACAAAATCCATCATTGACAGCCTACCTACCAAAGAAAGTGTCAAATAATTCTTCTTGCAGACTCAGGCATTCCAGGTCCCATTGATGCTTAAACGTGACTTTTGTGTTTGGTCAGTCTGAGCTAAATTACTCCGGGCATTTTTAATTTCATGGGCACGAAAAAAGTAAACCCTTCCACCTTGAAAAATAAATGGGAGTCATTCCTTTTGGCGGCAGATAACTCCAAAAGATGTGACCTTTTAAAGATCATACTACCCAAGTGGGCTATTTCCTTGGAGGAAAATCTACATTATTTCAATCAAGTTATGTCAAAGAGAAATTGGTAATTGACATGAGAAAGAAAAGCATTTGTAAGACAAGTAAACTTTGGGATCATTTATTCTGCTAGATTTCCTGCAGCTCATGCTGTCTTGGGCTTCAGTGTTGTTGACAGAATGCTTCATGTCATCATGGTATCTAAACTCCTTTGATTGACTAGTTAATGGTTTGATTTAGGAGGAGTGGTTATGATAGTGGCTTAGAAAAATAAGTTTCCATAGAAACGAGATAATTTGAGATCTGCTGCTTAAGAGAGATTTGTTCTGAGCTGAAACTTGCAAAAATAAATTCAAATGGCACTTTCTCCCTTGATAGATTCTTTTGGTAATCAACCCTACCAGGTTCTGGATATGGACCATTATTCAAATTCAGAAAATACAACCAGATCTTTTTACCTTGGGATGCTTATAATTCTTTCCCCTGGAAATAAGATCTTTGAGCAAGCACCTCAGTGGTTATGCTCCAGAAATAGTCTATACAAAAGAAAATAGAAAAAGCAACTCAGTTTCATGGCTGAGATGGTATGGATTCTTGTAGGGGCTCTATTTTTACACATCTTTTATTACACTTTTCCAGTGGACATTGCTATGTTTATGGATCCTACCACTCCAATGGTAGACATAGGGAAAGTAATTGAAAGCAAAGGCTGCTTCTCACTTCTGAGAAGCACCTATTTCCTGGGTAAGGTACCTACAGCAGAGCATGGCTATGTCTGTGGCATTGGACATAGTGCACTACAGTGCCGTGGAGACACTGTTAGTCAAAGTGCCCAGGTATGACGAAGCTGTGCAGCACTCATGTTATGCAGAGGCTCATGTGATGTCCTCTTTGAGCTGCTCACCATATCTTCACTATTATATTTTCATTTAAAATATGTCTCCCAATAGCACCAAGCAGATGGTTCTCCCACTCCAAAGTGACTTTTGCAGTAGCATTTGTCTTTGGTAGCTTTCTATCTGAAAAATTCCTGGTATCTGAAAAATCAAAGCAACTGGTCAGAAATCAAATGAGAGAGACTTCTGGGAGATAGAGAACATTGGTAAGAAAAATTATACTTAAGAACAACAATTTGAAAACAAACATATCCAAAGCATAGCTCAGAACCTGTGGCTATTTTGCAACTTAAATTGCAGGGTGTCTTGAGCAATCCCCATGTTTCTAAAGATTAACCACAGCTAGAATGCAAGGAACAATTTTAGAGCCTTGGGAACAGAGGCAGCGGTAGGCAGCACTGCTCAGGGCCAGAGGAAGCTCTTGTCTCTACCACTAGAGAATGTTACAAATGTTCTTGGGGAGCCTATGAAAACAAGAAATGTCATCTAAAGAGCAAACGCACAATGGAAAATTAGACCCAGATTAAAGGCTTCAAGTCAAGTTTAAAAGAAGTTGAAATAAGAGAATCAATTTGGCAAAATCCAGGTGATATGGACTAGCTGAGCACACAAGATAAAGAGAAGCAAGTGCTTATACCTTTCTAAGCCCCCTTGCCTGTACTCATCTCCTGGGGTTGTTATGTTTTTGTATTTGTCTAATATTCAAGATATTTCCCTGAAGATATGCTTTATATTTTGAAATTTTAATCTTAATATGTTAATATATGTTCTCAGTTTCTTTCTCTAAACCACAATTCAATCACAGATTTTCTTGGTTGACTAACAGCTTTATACATTTTAGAGGGGATCTTCATTATCCCTACATGTTCGCACAACTGAGCTAAGAGGAGGGTGAGCATGCGAGGCTGGACTTAAGGTTGTTTTCCATCAGGACATGGTGAAGGAAGTCCAACACCTGCCCCCGTCCCCGCCCTCGCCCCACCCTGCCCTGCCAACTCCAGCTTTAGCTGAAGTGTTCACAGACTCACATGATGGGTCCTTTCAGGCTCTGAATTATTGAACTTCCTTTCTGTCCTTCCTTTCAGTCACTGTCAGGGGAGCTGTAATGATTCTGCTGCACTAAATCCAATGTTGGGTCTCATGCGCTAGGGCGAAGTTTCAGCAGACCTGAATCCGGGTGCAGTTCTGGGCACACTTCCTCCCTGGGCTTCAGGTGGCTCTCTCCTCTGAAGATCTCCAAACTGCATGCCCTTCTGTTTGAGCCCCCCATTCTCACAGTAGTTGTTATACATCCAGTCCTCCAACTCCTAGCTGGAATCTTCTTTGAGAATCTCTCTCCCTAAGGATAATTCTCTCCAATTACAGGAGGAAAAACAAATTGTCTTCACTTCTGTTCGCTCAAAAAGTGCCTTATCCTTTGGAAGATTAGGTGACTCCCTTGCTTCTTTTCACACCTCTGTCCTTCCACTGATAAAAGTAGAAGGTCTGCCTGTGAGGCCACCACTTTCTTTGCTCATTTCTTCCACAGTGTTTTAGACTGAACTGCCCACAGTATCCAGTACCCAGGCATATCTGTGCTGTCAACTCCTTCAGTCTTAAATGTGACCGACCAGCTTAGAGCGCTCTTCCTTGGTCATGATCCAAAACTTGACCTCACCTCTCACTCTTAGCATTCCTGCCCCACATCATTGTCTTAATTTTCTCTTTAGCACTGTCCTATTCACCATCTGAAATACATATAAATATATAACATACTTGTAAAACAAATACATGCATGTACATACATATTATTGTTTGACCCCCTAGTAATGTTCTAAGAAATGTTTACCCACTGATAAGTCTAACAGTTGGGAAGGGGTCCTGATGGGTTCTGCTTTATATGGCTACAAACATTGCCATGATGGCTAATTACAAGGATGGCTATGTTTAAACATAGTAGTCCGGTTACTGATTGGTTTCTGTGAAATGATCTGAGTCGGCTCCAACTCACCATAGACTCTCTCCCTAGACTGATGTACTTAGGGGCAGGGGTTTCTGTGTGCTTTGTTAGTTCTTGGTCTATAGAAGAAACCTCACAAAAACAGAAGAGAGGGTGGAGAGATGGCTCAGCAGTTAAGAACACTCCTCTGCTCTTGTAGAAGACAGGAGTTCAGTTCCCAGTACTCACAGTGAGTGGCTCACAACTGTCTATAATGGCTGTTCCAGAGCATCCCATGTCCCCTTCTGGCCTTCATAGGCACCAAGCATGCATGTGGTACAGACATACATGCAACCAAATCACTCATACACATAAAATAAATAAAACAAAATAGCACATTTTAAAAAGCTTTAATCTTATAAAGTTTGTTTTTAATCTCTAATCTCTAATTTATTTACTTAAATTATCTATGTCAGATGTAGTGGGATACAGTTTGTCAAAGCTAATAAAGCAGTACTAAAAGAGGTACAAAAAACCTTGTTACTTGGCCAAAGAGGGCTGATATTAGAATTTTGATATATTAATTTGTTAAAGTAGTTTCTTAACTTTTAAGAAATACAGTATGGACCAGGAGAACCAACTAGGAATCCAGTGCATTGAATTTACCCGATACAAATTCAGTGTATAAAATAACATGATAAAGTGTGTAAGATTGACAGTTAAAATGAGGTGGGAGGATTTTAAAACTATGTGATGAAAAGTGATTCAGAGCAATTCTTTTTATTTCCCATAAAAATGAAGTTAATGTGGGAAAAATAAAAATAACTAAAGTTAGAAAATATATAAATGCTGAGCATACAGGAAGAAGAATTTTTTAGGGGGGAAATAAACAGAAAAAATACCAAGACATTTCACAAATTAAAGACTAGATTAAATTTTAAAAAATTTGTTTCACAAATGCCAACAGAGTTAAAACTAAGAGAGGTGTTCTCTATGCTAGATACAATTCTATTAAAATCTGTCATAAAGTATAAAATCTCTATGAAGTCAGAAGTAGAAAATAGGCTAAATATTATAATGCTACATTTTAATGTAATATGTCAATGATAAACACACATTAGCAAAAACAAAATCAGTTCAGCTTTCTTGGTCATTAAAGCTCTAGTCAAGAGCAGAATTTTATTACCTATCATATGCTTAGCTCCAGTCTGCTCATTTCTCCCTGGACCACTTCCATATTAATTCTCCCATGCCTCCACTGAGTTATTCATTGATCCAAGTTCTGATCTCCATTTGTGCATTCCCAGTTGAGTCATGGAGATGCCAAAGGAAATATTAGAAACTTGCCAAAGTAACCAACAGGGCCTGAACCGATGTGGGATTGTATTGTCCTGAGAGATACTAGAATAACATTTTCTTGTTCTTCCTAAAGAAAAAAGAAAGCCTCAAAGAGGCAATTAGCCAGAGGCAAATATATTTCAGACTAACTAAATTGAATTGGGAACATTTTGTGTTTTGTTCCTGTATAAAAACTTAACACAGGCGGTGTGTCTACATACTTGTCTATATTCTGACCCACTGTGCAATGCTATTATGAGGACTTGTCATTGGGTGGATGTCCAACTTCTGTGCTCGTTATCATGGAATCATAGTCGGGTGAATACTGAGAGGGATGAATGTGTCTGTGAAAACTTTCTGAAGAGTTCTGCTTACTTGACAGCTGAAACACCCTAGATACAATCGTGTCCATCTGTTTTCATGTTGTCATGTCCTTCACAAACACGTGGTCATAATGCTGCAATGTCAAAGGCTGAGGGCGAGAACAGCATGGATTACCCCTTTAAGGCTAAGGATGGTGATGATAAATTGGTGGAGATGGTTTTATCAAAAGGAAGCATGGGGTAAGCTTTGTTCTTGCTGATTCCTGCTTGGAGAGTCTTTCTAAACTATGTCAGAAGGAAAGGTTTGAGCCAGATGATGCAGTTTGGTGCTAAAGCCATGAAGTTACAGAAACTGTGGAGCACTATATTTGGGAATCCCTTTGAGTGTGGGAGGCCTGAGAGGCAGGGTAGCTCACAGGAAACAGCAAGCTGAAGAGAGATTGCAGAGAACACATAGTTATGAACTAATTTCAACCACTAAGATTAGGGAGGTAACTTGAACAAGTCCTTAGGCAGGCAATGCTGTAGACGTGGACTCTGTAGTTCTTCATATAATATATCAAAAATAACTAGTCTAGGAAAGAAGCAAAAAGATACAATACTTTCTGGAAAGAAGTCAACACCAGCCCAGAGAGTGCATGACCTCTCTCCTCAGGTCTTATCTGGTCAGGTATGCAGACGAAACCATACCCTAGGGCCTGTCACCCCAATTCCATTGGATAATGGATTAAATTTCCACAAGTGAGAATGTATTTTAACTAACAGGGAATGACTTTGGAGCAGATGGTATAAATGTATTAAGAGATGTCAGTGAGTAGGTGGGTGACTGCACAGCAGGGGTGACAGACTAGGGACATGGAAACTAGAAAGCACACAACTAGATTTTCTAGAACTAAAACTTATCATATCTAAAAGGAAAGGGTTAATGGGTAGGCTTAAGGTTGTATGAGTTAGAAAAGAAGATGTCAGTGGACTGGAAAAAGAACTATCCAGACTAAGCCATAAGGAGAATGACTTTCATAATCACAGCCAGGGCCTCTTGGTTGAGAAGTAAGCTAACAATGGCATCGTGAAGACAGCATGAGCTTGAACTGCTCCTGTCTGGAAGAAAACATTTGTCTCTGTGACCTGATAACTGGGTGGAATGTTGGCAGGCTGAGAAACAACATACATTACATGGGAAATTATAGTATGGAGAGTAAAGGTGTTAGCCCAAGATCATGAGAACTATGCAATTTCACATGCAAAGTCACATAATCAGTTATATTCAACTTCCATAGGCCAAGGCAATGGTTATACCAATACTCTGTCTTATTAGACAATTTTGGGGTTATGTTTCAACTAACACATTTATACAGTGAAGAATTATGACACTAAAAATTAATGGCTTTCTGATATTCATATGACAAACACTGAGAAAGACATATAGAAAATAATACCGTTCCCATTGATCTAGTGCCTGCCTGTCTGTCCGGAAACAAAACCAAGGAAGTAAAAGATTTACGCGATACAAAATGTAAGGCACTAAAAAAGAAACTGAAGAAGATGAAAAGATCTCCCAGGCTCTTGGGTTGGTAGGATTAATTTTTGTCAAAATGGCCATCCTAACAAAGCAATCTGCAGACTCAGTGCAATCTTCATCAAAATTTCAATGCATTTTTCCCACAGAAACTGACAAATCTTAAGTTTCATTTGGAAATACCAAAGACTCAGTTTAGCTGAAGCAATCCTAAGCAACAACAAAAACACGATTGGAGGTATTACTATCCCAGATTTCAAGCCATATTAGAGATTCATTTTTTTAAAAAGGCATACAGATTCATTGGTCAATGGAATAGAATTGAGTCATACATAAACTTTTGCAGCTATCTATAAGTTTATCAATTTATTGTGTCTTCTGAATCTTAGATAATACATATGTAAAAGAAGCATCACGATTTATGCCTAGAATTTGATTATCAAATTGAAGTTTGCAGGAACCTCCATCCTATTAGTCATTTTGATCTCTAGTTCAAGGGTATCATTGTTGTCTATCATTATAGAAAACCCCTGAAACCTGAGGACAGATGTTCTATACTCAATTTATTCTGCAAAATGGAGGCTGGACTGGCTCAGAAACAGCTAAAGTGCTTAGCATTTCTGAACCCCAGTGTTCTTTGGCACAGAAACAGATGTCAGTCTTCAGTATTATGAGTCTGTCTAGTCTAATGTTCTATAGGTCCAAGTTCAGACAGTGCCATACTCAAACCACTCAGTACTAAAGCAGGGATACCACTCTGATCACCTTAGAAAACACAGAAAGCTGACATGAGGAGCTGGCAAGACATTACCTGTCAGGTTATAGTCCAACCTGGATAAACTTGACCACAGCTGGTCACACCAGTGTCTGTTCCTGTCTCTGAAACCTCAAGAGCTCAGGGTCACATAGTGCATGCTGGTTCAATTAACAACATTCATTGAGATGATGCCAGGTGCTGTATGGGGGTCTTCAGGGAAGAGCAGTGAAAGGCACACCCCATCCTGTCTCTCACAGGTTACCCTCTAATAATCTAGAGTTCTGGTTCTAGCAATAAGCCTATCCTTCAACATGCTTTTTGTTGTTGTTAGACCCATAAAAATACCAGGCAAAGTTCAAAGTGCTCAGCATCAGCTTATAAGGATTTGGAGGACCAAATCATTCTGTACCCCATACCCCATTGATCCCACAGAATTTGGCCCATGGGGCACTGCTCCTATGGACCCTCTCTTGGCACCTCCACCTTGACCCTCCATTCCATCCTCCATATCTGTCAATGCCAAGATCCAGCTCTGTGTACCCCAGGCTACCCCTCAAGTACCACTGGATCTCCAAATGAAAATATGTGCAATGTGAAACATGCTAGGGATATTTGGAGACAATGTGGCCCAGGAGAACATGTTGTGGCTCATGTCAAACATTATGGCTGTCTGCCTGACTTTGCAAGGACTTTGCATCAGGAAACCCAGTCTGTTGGGGCCATGGGTACCCTCATCAAATACCTTGCCCAAATACCCGTTCATTTTCATCACTACCTGTAGGCTTATGAATTTGATACTCATCTCGTCAGGCAAGGGAAATGAATAAAGCATCTCTTCCTCCCTGTGATGCACCGAGAAAGAAGCAGAAGCAGAAACATTCAGGCTTCCTGGCTCCAGGCAGTAGGTTTTTCCCAGAGTTCATTGCTACTCCTCGCTGTGACTTTCTTCTCCCGGGCCCAGGGCCCAGGATCTGTTCTGCAGTGGACAGCCTAGTCGTTTTAGTGCCCCTTTGGCAAATCTTCTGAAAAAACTAGGGCCTGCTCATTGGGCCTCCTGGCCAGGTCCTGTTTTGAATCCTTATTCCGGGTGAGGGAGTGGGTGCCTGCGCCTGTCCTGTTGACTGTGGTGACTCTGAGCTTCAGGCCTGCAAGGCTGTTGGCTTCCATTGTCCTCTCACCAAGGGGGCCAGTGATGCTATCACAGGCCCATTGTGTGCTGGGCAGGCTGCCAGGCGCCTGCTCCACACAGGGCTGTGCCACATCCCAGCTTTCCTGGAATTCAAGGAGTAAGAATCACACCAACTCCTGATTCACTCCCCAATTATTTCTAGCTTTATTTTACAAGGTTCCTCCAGCCCCCATGGCATTGTTTTCTCAGGAGCAAGCTCTGGTGCAATGAAATTATGGAAAATCTAAACACTGTGTGCATGGGTTGTTTATCAAGAAAACAATTGTAGAACAAGATTCTGCAACGTTGACTAATAAAATTTCAGTGTGGGAAGAAGATGAGAAGGATCACATCGAGGGTCAGGTTTCCTCAGCAATGCTGATGGACTGCACCAGGCTGATACTTTCCTAGGTACATAGGTCCTTACATGTGGCGCTTGGACAACTAAGAACTTTTCCAGTTAAGAACTGAAGAGATTTAAAACATTCTTTTATATAATTTATGAATATTTTAAAGCAGATTTATCTCTCTATGCGAAGATATTTTAAAGTAACAATCTAACTTCTTGATAACTTTAACCAAGGTGAACAATGTGGCCTTTGGAGCAGATATACCTCCGGGAGAAGTAGTGATGGGGATGAGGCATACCCAGAGTCAAGCAAGGCTGGACCATCAAACCATATAGCCCTTTGGTACATCAATACCATGCTTTGAAAACGAAAATGTCTAGAAATCCAGGGATTGCTACACAAAACATTAAAAGTTCAGAGATGTTGGAGTTACATGACCCTTTCTCCCATGGCTTACCTGTCTGTGTTCAGCCTTTAGCAATGCTGTTCTTTGCAATCAGCTCTGTGGCCTGTCACAGTGATCACAGGGGTGCCAGGGAGGTTTTGCTGGCTCAACATAAAAATCCAAGGGCTCCTCAAATCATAAAAGAGAAAAGTGAGGGCATAGTCATGAGAATACTTGCTTGAACATCCCCAGGACCGCCCCACCCACAGCTGTCCTTCATCTGTACACTTCTTTCTATTGCACCTACACCCCATCTTCAGCCACACCCTGCTTGCATCTCTTTTCCTACCTATAACCATCCCTCCATTTGTAACCATCTTCTCTGGTACCTACAACCATCCCTACTTGCAGCCATCACTATCAGGTAGGGACTAGGGAAACTCCAGAGAAACAGGCATGTCTTTTGTAGATTTTCACTCTGTTGCTTTAGCAGCTAGAACGTGGGGCCTTCTTTTAGAGATACAACCAGATGCTGATATGTTACTCTCAGGCACCTCCCCTCCACACAACATGAAGGACCACTTTCCTCATCCAGAAGACTGGAAGCATGGGCGGGGACCATTCTAACCCTCTAATTGGATCAGATGATTCACTCCAACTCTTTTTCTTTAAATCACCTTGGCCTTCTAATATTAATGGGGAAGTGACCACTTCTCTATGCTTTTGTTTCCAATAGCCATGTAGTAAAATTCCTTTTTTTTTTTTTAAAAAAAATAAGCATAGAGTTAGTATAAAAATCCCCAAGAGAGACATCCAAGAAAATCCAGGCATGTTTCCTTCCAGTTTGAAGGTGAGGAAGCTAGAAGGAGATGGGGACTGGGAATGGAGGAGATCCCAGGTACCTATGAAGCTCTATTTCCTCTTATACAGAAAAGAGAAGACTTCATATGACATGGGTGACACTGGGAGACATTATACCTAGTGACCTAAGCTGGCTCCAAATAACAAACGCCATGTGCTTTCAAACATGTGAAGTATATAACATACCCCAAATCAGAGACAGAAAGAAGAGGGTATAGCAGGAGGTACTCTCTCTCTCTCTCTCTCTCTCTCTCTCTCTCTCTCTCTCTCTCTCTCTCTCTCTCTCTCTCTCTGTGTGTGTGTGTGTGTGTGTGTGTGTGTGTGTGTGTGTGTGGCGGGGGTGGAGGGTGGTGACTGCTCCGTGGGGACATATGAAAAACACTTCAGAGTGTATAAAATGTGAGTGTACTTTACTGAACTCTGAAATGTGGCAGGATGGTAAATTTTATGTTATATCTTTTCTTTGGCCATAGTTTAAATAACAGAGGTGTGTGTGAAGGTGTTGAACTTGGCTCAGCCAGACCTTGCTTTACTGAGAGCTATGGAACATGCCAGGGTTTTCAGTCTTTGGCTATGTAAACCTCAAGCAATCCACTGACCCCCATTTCTTCCAGTGGTGTGTTGGTATAGCAAGCATTCATTTGTTAGCAATATTAGAGGCTGGAGAGATGGCTCAGAGGCTAAGAGCTCTAGCTACTCTTCTAAAGGTCATGAGTTCAATCCCCAGCAACCATATGGTGGCTCACAACCATGTATGATGCATTCAGGTGCCCTTCTGACCTGCATGGCAGGCATAAATGCAGACAGAACACTGTATACTTAATAAGTAAATCTTTAAAAATAAATCTTGAGAAATATTAATTCATGATTCTTGCATGAAATAGAGAACAAGCATTTCAGGGACCCTTGTGAGGACATTGGAAACAGGACATGGTTATATTATCCCATATCTGGCAAATGAGCTTTATGTGACTCTATTTTCTTCTTCATCCAGGGTCTTGCAGGCTGCTTTCCCTTGGAACAGCTTTGGGCCACACTGCTAGGAAGTATTGTGGAATGCCTTGGTCCCAGCAGGCAGGAAAGGATGTGGAGTCTGGTGTTCAGTCCTATGGGGCTGCAAACATTCTGACTTTTCATCTGTCCTTGAAGACAAACAGTGCCTCAGACAAGTGTGGAGAGTGAAGAGCATGCTTCTGCGGGTGCCTGTGTCTGCTCTCTGCAGAAACACATGCAGATGGAAAGATGCTACTTCCAACCTTCTACCCCAGACTGTGTTCTGGGGAGCAGCAAGGGTGACCAGTAGGAAATGGGTTTGGGCAGAACACACAGAGAGGCGTCCAGGTACACTTTGAGGGAGTGACATGCTAAGTTGGTACCACATGTTTAGAATGAGGCTCCTAATTGCCCGCGAACAATGACTTGTTCAGTGAGTGGATCCAGGAGAGCCTCAGGCAGACTCTCTTTGGAACTGGCAGCTGGTCAAGTGGAAGAATTGCTTCTTTAAAAAAAAAAAAAAAAAAGGAAGGAAGAAAGAAAAGCGAATAACAAGGTGAGCAGACTGCTCTCCTACTGCCCGCCCGCCCGCCTCTTCAGCTTGCAGCTTCTCCAGGTCTTGGGAAGAAAGGCAGAAATTCCAAGGCTGTTTTGATGGATATATTCTGGTCTGCTTGCTCTGACCCCATCAATACACAGCTCCTTGCCATTGCACAGACGGAATAGGAAACACACAGCTCTATATCAGGAGGCAGCAATAAAAACCTCAAGCCCTGCACCTTTTCAAACCTATAGAATAGCAATGTGCATATTCCACATGAACCTCATCTTCCTGACACACAAAGGCAAAGTCTGGAAGCCTAACAGCACAGTAAAGCTCCACAGGGAAGCCCCCATTCAGGCAGCAGTACGGCCACTTGGAAGAAGAAGGTCACAAATGTTTATGCTCTTCTATCAGACCAAAGGGTCTTGCAGAGCTGATGTTTATTTTCCTAGCTTGGGGAGTATAGTCACCATTATAATAAAAATAGGTAATAGAATAAAAATACTTTCTAAATCAAACGCTCTGTCCAGTTCAGCCCATGCTCTTTTAGCTCTGAGATAAACATGCAGGAACCCTCTCTGCCTACACTTCCTCCTCAGTTCCTTCCTAGGTTGTTTTCCTTCATCGTGGCCCATCTTGCCCCAGGTCAGGCTGTAGCAATTAGGAGTGAACTTCGTGATCTGCAGTGTGGCACGGAGGGCTGTATTTCTATTCTTTCTCCTGGTGGGTGGAGGGGCCAGCGCTATACATCAGATAGTGCGTGCTACCTACACATCTCTGTCTATGTCTCTCTCTATCTCTCTCTGTCTCTCTCTCTCTCTCTCTCTCACACACACACACACACACACACACACACACACACACACGATCATCCCTCTGCCTGTCCCAGGAAGGACTTCATTCTACAATAGCACTGCACTTAAAACTGATTGTCTCGACTACATAATAGCCTCATTTATAAGTGGCACATTGCATTATGGAAAACTCCTCTGGGGATTTTGAATCCTGCCATAACTAATTTTATGTGTCAATTTGACTGGGCCATGGGGGTGACAAATTCTAATCAAATCTCCTGGTTGCTTCTGTAAGAGTGTTTTGGTTGAATATTATTTAGATTGCCAAGATTAGTAAAAAGATTGCTTTCCCTTTGTGGATGGGTCTCAGTCAATCATTTGAATGGTAGATAGCATAGAAAGGCTGACCCTTCCCAGAGTAACAGAACTCAGCCTGGTATCTGTCAAACTGAGATGTTGTTCTTTTCTATTTCCAGACTCAAACTGAAACATCAGGTTGTTTTTAATTTTAAGCCTGTTGATTTTTATATTTCAACCATTAATACCACTGGCTTCCGATAACTACAAATCTCAGGACTCAGCCTCCTCAGCTATATGGAGAAATCAGTATAAAGAAATCTCCCTATTCTATTTCTATGGATAACCGTTACTGTTATGAAACAGTTTACTGAGGGCTTACAGTTTTGAAGGGCGAGTCTATGAGCATCATGGGGGAGAGCAAGGCAGCAGCAGACATGGTGCTGGGGCAGTAGCTGAGAGCTACATCTTGGGACAGCAACCGTAAAGCAGAAAGGGAGCAAACCCGTAATGACATGGGCTTTTGAAACCTCAAAGCCCACTCTCAATGACATACCTCCTCAACCAAGGCCATGCTTTCTAATCCTTCCCAAACAGTTCCACTTAGGGTTGGCATCTAAAAACAGAGAGCTTTACTCCGATATCGGGAAACAAAAAGAAGTTTTATTAAACACGAGCTCGCGGGTCACACAGCACGAGAAGAGGCTGGCGACCCTGATTTTAAGGCTCACAGGCCTTTTATGGGGTAGTTCTACTAGGGTGGGGGGAGCGGGGTCACCCAAGGTACAGTCATCTGGTCTGGCCTAATGTCTTCGTAGTTTTCTTGGACTCCGGGTGGGTAAACGAATTTCGAGTTATCTTAGTCATCAATCTTTACAAGTGTGGCAGGCTAGGCGCCGGTTAGCTGGTTACTTTGAGCACGGTGGGCTAATCTCCTGGTGTAGGGCATGGGAGCAGGGTGCAACACATTTCAGTAAGTCTATAATTTAAGCACAGTGGGCAGGGGGTGGGGGTGAGGCTTCCCCCACAATGGCCTTTCACCACCAACTAGGAACAAATATTCAAACCTATGAGCCTCTGGGGGACGTTCTCATTTAAGCCACCATAAGGACCTTCATCTCACTGACAAAAGTACCCTTTGTGGCCTCCTGGCCTCCTGGCCTCCATCACCCCACCATAGCAGAGCAATATTCCTGACAGTTACCCTTAGTCCATGGACAATGTTGAGCAAGGCATGTGGTTGGAGAGAGAAGAGGAAGAAGCCTGAGCACAGGATGGAGGCATTTCTTTTTCTGTTCTAAACACCTGGTCTCTTTGAAATGTTTTCATTGCTTCCACGCCTGCTTGTATCTGCAGGAGATACTCCATAGCCCCAGCCTCCTTTAGGTGAGTTGTATCCACACAAGCCAGTGCCCAGGTCTTCACTCAGGCAAATATTCACAGTGGTGTCAGGATTTGATTCTAACACTAAACATTGATGTCTCAAGATCCTTCATCTCTACAGTTCTCAGACCATTTTGCAAATTATATAGTTTGTTCAAGTCAGTGAGTTTCTAGGAGGAGAGAGCAGTTTCAGGACCTGTCACAAGAGACAAGGAGAATCATCTGGGCACAAAACTTCCAGGCAGTTCTGACTGCCAGTGAGGACAAAACAAAACTTTAATAGTGTCTGGGACTGGGAGGCAGAGTGAGATTAAATTTCCATTCCTGAGCTGGATCATCCCAGCTCCCAACCTGCAATAACAAAGGAGCACTGGTAGTTTCTGTTTGGTTTTCATTTAGTGATGACCCAAGCCAGGAGCAGGAGGAAGAGAGAGAAAGAGAAGCTTTGCTTATGCTAATGGAGCCAGCTGCTGGGTTAACCCCTGTGCATCAGAGGCTCTGCCCGGTGGAAGGCCTCAGGCCCAGAAGCATTGTGTGTGTCTGGCAGCTTCAGCCTTTGCACTCTCCTCTTAAAGAGAGTTTTGAGTTGGTCCTGAGTGGCATCAGGAACTGTAGGGC
The DNA here is from genome assembly GCA_004025045.1 of Sigmodon hispidus. NCBI lineage: Eukaryota > Metazoa > Chordata > Mammalia > Rodentia > Cricetidae > Sigmodon > Sigmodon hispidus. The sequence continues at coordinate 15,353 of PVIH01007816.1, forward strand.
TATCACCCATCTATATCTGTGAAGGATGCACCAAAGACATACTCTGTGGTCTTTGGAGTTTCACACACATTGATTGTGTGGGCTATTATCCAGCCATCACATGAATCTGCAAGGATGAAATTAGTATCAACAGGCACAGGATCAGTGTTAACTTCCCAGATGAGGTAACAGATGTGAACAATGTTACATGGGCAATTAGAGCCTTGACTTGAGACTCTGGCTCCATGTGTTCTCGGGATTGCCTCTGATTGTTGCTGTCTCTCATTCCTAACATGTCAAGCATTGAAGCCAGAATGTCCCAACTCCAAAAGCAGGAGAATGGGTTTGCAGCTCCTGGTAGTTGCACACTTGGGAAAGTAAAAAGGCAAGATGCTCTCTGTGGTTTCTGGTGCTTGTCGTGATGCTTCTGATGCAGCTGAGGAAGCACTGGTGACTGGGCCCTAAGGCACGGTACACGGTGGGTCTCAATCTGTGGAAGGCCCAGTCCTAAGACACCATACACTGTGGTCCACACAGTGTGATCTACAAGTGTAAGTGTCTGACAGGTGTTTATTTGCTCCTGAATGGAAGACTGAATTTACAGTTTCCTTGGAAGGACCACCCAGAATTCCTCTTCTCTGGAGCCCATTTGCTCAGAGTGGCCATCGAAGGGGATATTGGGGAGGGCAGGTTACCAGGGGCAGTAAATTTGGCTTCCCTCTAGGCCTTTCAAGCAGGAA
>PVIH01007816.1:16171-89179 GCA_004025045.1 Sigmodon hispidus
GGGGGGGGGTGACATCAGACTGTATGTGCATGCAGTCTGTGGGAACGGATTGCGAATGGGCACGGGAGTCAGTTGGCTAGCTTCAGTTAGTTGGGGAAACAGCCTAGAGACAACAGTATGTGCAGGAGAGTGTGAGCAGCTTTATTGGTGACAGATGAGAGCAGGCAGCAGTGCCCGGGAGACTATTAGAGACACCTGGTGACTGCATTTAGGCAGTATGGTTCTCACTTTTAAAAAGAAAATCAAGTAACTCCCCAGCCTGGGAGCATTTAACCATGTCTCTTTGGGTTGTTACAACTGAGGAGGAGGTGCTGGTGGCATCTATTGAGTAGAGACCAAGGATGCTGCTAAGAGTCTATAGTGCTGATACCCACAGCAAAGGATTGTCAATGTGTTAGCAGTAGTCAGAGGCTAACAAACCAAGTTTGTAGGGCACAGTGCTACACTTCTGTAATTGCAACACCCAGGAGGCAGAAGTAGGCAGGTTCTGAGTTCAAGACCAGTCGAGGCTGTGTGATAAAACTGTGTCTCAAAAACCAAAATCAGAAACAAGTAACAGCCACAAAACCAAAGCAAAAACAATGTAAAACAAGCACACAAACAAACACAACGCCAGCTTAGACAGTAATGATGAACACTTCCTTCAGAGAATCAGAACCACATTCATTGATATCAGTCAGTTGCACTCTCTCCGGATCTGAGATTCATGCTCTCCTTACTAGGAGGAGGATGGCACAGTGCAGAGGGAGAGCTTAAAGACAGTCACACTCGCTCTGCTTGTGAATGGTCCAGCTCTTTCCCTCAAGTCAGCTCCCTAAGGGTCCATCTGTCCTTCTGAAAACTGAGAAAGCATCATGTCATCTGGGACTGATTAATTTGTGTTCAGTCCCTTATTGCAGCCAGCCCTATGCCCTGTCCACAGAAAGTAATGAATGAGTGTTTGAAACTGGCCACTGAGGCCCACCAATTACTCCATTTCCAAGTTTATCTTAGGTCTGGGCAGATAAGTTTCTATCTGGGCATTTTTCTGTTGGAGAATCTCCTAGAAGGAAAGCCAGACCTCCATTAGTGACCTTTTGCTGTCTCATAATTTGCCTCTCTGAGATTACGGCAGTTTCTCAGGTTTATGGCCTTCGGATGCCAGTGGAAACACTCCCTACCCACCTATACCGTCCATTCCTGCTCACATCCTAACACTTGCTGTGTGTGTCTCTGCACTCAGTGGGTGATTCTGAACATGGACATGGAGTGGTGGTAGGACCCCAGTCCTCACTTAGATTATGGGACAGGTGGGTGTGCACAGCCCCCAGAGCTGGACTGGATGCTAGAGAGACAGTCTCACTGTGCCTGCCAGAAGAGGAAGTGATGGAGTTAAGGAGGGCTACATTTTTAACTGGCTTCAAAAAGAACAGGAGGGGACCAGATGGCCTGCTGAGCCTCGAGGGAATTCTTTCTCCACCTTTTAGCCAAGAAAGGAAGCTGTGGCATCCACATGGCCTCCCGTGACTTTCGCATTCTGGAATTAGTGAAGAAACACCCCGACTCCTTGAATTTTGAGGCTTTACTGCCAGGATTCCACTTAGCCCCTTCCGTCCCACATCCATGAAGGCAGAGATTCTAATCGGCCCAGGGTGAGGTACTCAGCTCTGCTGTGGCTTCTCCCTTTGGACAGCACCCTTACCCAGGAGTTGGTTATAATGCCAATGGCTACCTCGCCCAGAAATGTTTCCACAGTGCTGGGGGTGGGCTGAAGGCAGGGGCAGGGTGGGTCCCTTGCTTCCGTGATTAAGGATGAATCTTTATCCCTCATTTGCAACTTGAGGCCATGCATGCAATTAACCCTACCATAGTGGACAGTACAGAGGCTTATTGCGTTTCCCAGAAGCAGATTTGTTCCCGCCTCCAAAACTTATGCTTCAGACTGGAAGAAGTGCTATTGAGCAGTAAGCATGCTCAGTATGAGCAAGGCCCTTGGCTCAATACCCTCAGCACCAAAAAAAAAAAAAAAAAAAAAAAAAAAAAAAAAAAAAAAAAAAAAAAAAAAAAAAAAAAAAAAAAAAAAAAAAAAAAAAAAAAAAAAAAAAAAAAAAAAAAAAGCGAAAAAGTAACAGAATCCTTTGGAAGCCCACCAGCATTCAGCTTTTAGCGGTCCTCCTAAACACATAGATTTCTATGGTGCAGAGGGGATATTAAAGTTCAAAGCAACCTAGAAATCGGGTTGGAGATAGTAAGTGATCAGGTCTTAAGGGAATAAGAGAATTTTTTGGATTGAGGCAGTAACGTCTGAAATCTAGATATTTAACCTCGTCTGGGTGAATAGGTGTTGGGGTTTCACAGAACAGCCTGGGGTAGGTTCCTCTGGGATGAAGTTTATGTGATCGTGAAGGTCATATCCAGCTCTAGTGGTTGGATTCCATGCTAGCACATCTGTTTTTGATTGTGGCGGGTGCTGAGCACAGGCTTAGGGCATAACGCCACCTGAAGGAGGAAACACTAAGTCTGTGAGTCTGGATGCTCCAATGGTGGGAGACCAGCAGAACCTGTGGCTCTGGACAGACACTAGAATTTAGGGTCTGGGCTTGCTCTCTCAGGTCCCACACAGAACCCTCTGCAGTCTGCTCAGGATCCATCAAGACCACTGAGGCAGAGCATTTTCGGAAACTGGAAGCTGAAGGTGACCTTCTCAAATGGGAGACACCACAGTCACTCAGATAGAAAATTCTAGAAGCAGAATCAAACTGATTTCAATCACAGTAACACCACTCTGGTCCTCATGTGATCTTAGAAGCCTCCACTCCTAGTTGACAAGGAGGTTCGTGGAGACCCTGCATTCAGACATTGAGCTGTGTTGAGAACCTACTGGTGCATTACACCGGGCTATTATTATTTTCCAGTCGAACTGAACTCTGGCTTCTTCCGTGTGGGGAGACAGAATGACCCTTGATGCTTTCTTTTCTACAAGAAAAAAGGAAGGGAAAAACCCGACCTGGGATTATGTTTAGAGTAGAGGAAGCTGTGTCGGGTGAACAGCCCTAGCTTCCTGCTGGGCACAGATGTGTGCTTTCTAGCCTCTTCCAGCAAGTGCACTTGAATCCTGGCAGGCGGGAGCAAGGGCCACAGTCACGTGAGCAGAATCTGGGAAAGCTGCACAAACATACATGGCAGAACAGACAGAGGAGGAGAGGCGGGCCCCAGGAGGTCTCCACAACTGCCTGTGACACAGATTCCTTGGAACACTGTAGAGCACGGGGCTATGTAAACAAGAGATCAAAACAACGGCCTGCCTGGCCTTCAGCATGATAAATGTTTGTCCTGCATGTGCAACAGGGCCGGACCCACCACCATCTTTTTGTAGTTTGAGTTTTATGAGGACACTGGAGAAAACTCACTGGTGAGGGTCGGGAACTTTTCAAGCTGGTGTCTTCTTGGTGGCTAGACCCACCTTCCAAGGGCAGACAGCCTCCTGCGTTTCCAGAGCTCAGCTTGCCCATGTAACCCCTCCTCAGCCAGGGACTGGGCGAGTTGCTCACACTTTCATCATTTTTTAAGGCAGCTTGGGATCCCTCCCCCATAGCGTGGGAAGAAGTGACTCCTTGCCTAAACTGTACCCCTTTGTCCCCAGACCACTGAGGGCCTGCCCATGAGCAAAGGAGAGTTAATGAGAAGAAAAACAGCCGGGCCAGGTGTGCTGGGCTTCTAAAGACTAAGAACGATTCAGCCTCTCTTCCCATCCCATCTGCCAGTTTGCTGTTAACCATGACAGCAGTGGGACCAAGGCTTCTTCCCCCTCCCCCACCACTTGGGTTGACTCTAGCTCTGCCCTGCACAGCCTTATCTCAGAGATCTCCAGAAGGAAGTGAGGTTGGAGACTTCCTGTGACATGTCTGAAGCACTGAGCATCTTCAGGTCCCTTTGTCACGTGAGATTGACTTCAGTCAATTACTGAGGACAGATAGACAGACAGATGGACACCAAACACACTACAGGGCCTAGTGAGGGGGGTCAGCTGGTAAAGGTGCCTGAGTTCAATCCCTGGCACACACATGGTGGAAGGAGAGAATAGAATCCTGCAAACTGTGCTCTGGCCTTCAGGCCTGTGCCCTAGCGCATGCACCTACACACAACACACTTGATTGCACACACACACATACACACCCTAACTAAATTTAAAAATAAAGAAAAATTGAAAGAAAAAAAAAGACCCTATATTGTCTTTTATCAACGACAAAATCAGACAACAGATCTGCTGATAGCTGATCTGGCCAGTTGCTCCCAGGGGTGGAGCAGTCTGTAAAGTATATTCACGTTCCTTTCGCTCTAAAGACTGAAAATCTTATTGTCTCTCTCTGACCTTCTGCCATTCTGGCTTCTTCTGTCATAACTGCCAATTTGTCCCAACTCGAGTTCCTTATTTAATTCTCAAAATGTCATCAGTAAGATAAGACTTTCCGTTAAATTTAAGGCTCTCTGATTTTGTTGGCCAGGATCCAGGCTGTAATGCAGATAGAACGTGATTACCGACTTTAAACCTCAGAGAAAGCACACAAATCCACTGAGTCAATGTTGCCCAGGTAGTGCAGGCATTTCAGAGGTGTGTGTATGTGTGTGTGTGTGTGTGATTTCAAGATGGTTTGTGTGTATTCAAGTTTCCTTTCTGTTGCTATGATAAGACACTCTAACCAGAAGCAACCCAGGGAAATGGGGGGTTTATCTTATGTGTTTCTTTCCATCATCAAAGGAAGTCAAGCAGGAGCTCAAGAAACAGAAACCCTAAAGGAATGTGGCTCACTGATTCCCAGGCCCATGCTTAGCTAGCTTTCTTTGTTCGGGACCATCTGCCTAGGGATGCTGCTGCTCACAGTGAGCTCAGGCCCTCATCACCAAATAGTAATTAAGATACCCTCTCTAGCAACATGTCCACAGGCTAATCTGACCCAGGCACTTTCCTCAATCAGGACTTTCCTCTCAGATGATTCTAGGCCAATGGTTCTCAATCTTCGTAACACTGCAACCCTTTAATACAGTTCTTCATGTTGTAGTGACTCCCAACCCTAAAATTATTTCGTTGTGACTTTGTAGCTGTAATTTTGCTATTGTTATGAATCATAATGTAAATATCTGGGGATCGTAGTCCATAGGTTGAGAATCACTGCTCTAGGCTGTGCTAATTGATAAAGCTAACTAGCATGGTGAGGTTGCCACTCTGGTAGATTTATTCCTGGCTATTCCAAGTCTCCACCTCTAGGCCTTCAGCTCTGAAGTCTTTCTAGCCTTCTCTGTTTTCCCATGCTGTCTGACTAGGTGCCATTGGGACCAGAAGTTGTATCACAGAACCTGAAACCCAGGACTTAACCAAAGGATTCAGATCCAAGCCTGGTAGGTAGGAACTTGGTTGATGGTTCCCCTCTGGCTGGGGTCCTTTCCCTTCTGTACTGTTTCTCACCCACTAGTTTGGAGGAATCTATTTCTCAGGGTGCAATTGCAATGACCTAAATAAAATAATATACACAACAAGTGCTTAGAAAGTAGCAAACACTTTTCTAGGTCGGGCTAGCCCATTCCTGAAGGAGCACACCTGAATAGAGGTCTGGAGATTGGGGCTGAAGGCATTTCTTGGCACTGGGCCCCTTCTCTGGTACCAGATATTTTCATGCCACTTTTGTGTCCTGCCCTGTGACCAAAGAATACAAATATGAAGAGGGACATGATGCCAGAGTTTCATCATTCCCCTGAGGAAGCTGGCGTTGTCTTAGTTCTTTCAGAAGATGCAGATTGTCACCGTCTGAAGCTGAAATGACCTGACTAAGCGCCTCAATAATTCTTACATGTAAGCCTTGACTCCAACACCTCAGAAGGAGGCCTTTACAGAGATGGTCAAATTTGAGGAGGTCCTACGGGTAGACTCTTCTCCCACAGTACTATTGCTCTTACAGAGGAGAGGTCAGGACATAGAGTCATGGAGGCAGATTCAAGAAGAAACCAAGGACAGAGCATCTGGAGAATCTGGCCCATCTGACATCGTTAACTTGAACTTTTAGCCTCCAAGTCTGTGGGATAGTGCAGGTCTTCCATTTAAACCTCATCCTGTGGTATTTGTTATGGCAGCTCAGCTGACTTATACCGGGCTGTGCACGCCCCTGGGCCTGGTCATGTTTTCAGTCCATGTATGTGGTAAATTGGAGAGGTCTTGTTCACAGTGGGACAGGTGAGCGTAGAAGCAGAACAAGGAGTGTGGTGAGGAGGTCTGTGGGGAGTGAACCCAGGGTGCCTATCTGTGGAAGGCAGCCACAGGATTCTATTGTGAAAGTGAGTGTTTCTTAAACATTTCTGCAAGGGCTGATATCACTGGGTCTGGACTCATAAAGAACTATGGTGACAGTTTGTCAATAAGGACCCAATACTTGAAGTGAGCTCATCAGAGCTCAGGGATAGGAAGAATAAAATGAGGAAGCCAGTCTCCTGCCCCCTCCTATGTGGGACACACAGTATGAGCAAGAACTACATCTTGACCTCTCTGTGATTGGGAGACACAGGTGAAGTGTAGGTGGGGCTAGCAGTCTCGGTCAGCTCCTGATCAAACAGAAACCAATGCAGGGGAGGTGCCAGGGACAGGTCACATGTAGACTGATGCTGAGAGCCGAGAGGTCTCAGACGCGGCAATAAGGCTGGACCCTGGTCTCCGGGGAGCCCAAGAAGGGAAAACTCATTCATATAGAGTCCTAGAAGCAGGAACTACTTCTGTCACTTGTGACTTTTTGACATTCCACAAAGGGCAAACAAAAACAACTACCTCCAGGCCAAGGAGCCCAGGGCATGGCCCTTCTAAATAAAGGGCATTCATTTTTTTTTTTTAATTAATTAGAAAGGGCTCTGTTTCTGGCTTCCTTCCGAGGTGCTGATGACTGGGTGGCACTGCAGCTGTGAAGTCTTTGAGATTAAGGGAAGAATTCTGGTTAGGAACATGAGAGCTGCACCAAGATTGTGGCTTCCAAGTTGGAGGGCTTGGGAAGGGAGCATCATACTCTGAGTTCTTGAGGTTTCCAGAAAGCAAGGCGCCCATCTGCTCACCCAGGACTGGAAGCCTATTACAATGCATCCCTTGTTATGTTTAGAATTTAAGATGATATTTTTTCTATTTTAGTTAATGGTCTGAGAATGAGATTTTGGTTGTTGGCAATAAATTGCATATTGGGGGATATTGGTGCAGAGGGACTCTAATTCAGTCCTTTTATAGTATCCTTTTCTCTCTCTGGTCTGGAGAATTCCTTTAAGGTGGTGGGGGTGATTAATGACCCCATGTGCCTGTGTACACACAGAGCCCACACGTCCTCAGAATGAGGAGCCCAGGGATCCTGGAGAACAGCCCCACAGCAGAGGAGGGAATCGTAACACAACATTCTCTGCCAAGTTCCACCCCAGTGCAAACTGGGATGAACAGATTAATCAATGGAATGTGCTCTGGCCTGTGTCCTCAAATGCGCAAGCGCAGCATCCCTCCTTCTGGCTCAGAACAATAAAGGAAATAGAAAGTCTAGAACATTCTATCTTTCAAAATCTTCTTCTTGCTCCTCCCCCATCTTCTCTTCCTTCTGCCTCTCTTGTTTTAAAAGGAAATGCCTGATATTTCAGCAATTGACTTAATACTTATACTTACAGATAAATGTAACCAGGGTAACTATTACATTTCTCTATTTGTTACTTGTCTATTTCTGTGACAGAATACCTGAGAACAGCTACTTGAAGAAGGTTTAGGGGAGCTTACAATTGTAGGGTACAGTCCATTATGTCAGGGAAGTCATGGCAGCAGGGTGTTAAGGTCCCAGTGCATCCCCACTCAAGAAGTGGATAGCCATGAATACAGCTCCTTTTAATCAGTTCAAGACCCCACTCATAAAATGGTGCCACCCTGTTAAGGTGACTCTTTCACTGCTGTTAATCAAATAGAAACAAACCCTCACGGGCATGCTTAGAGGAGCCAAGAGCCTGTTTGGCTGATGGTCATTATTAACCATCCCATGGTGGAGATTTTTTACTTACAGACTTATCTCTTTGAGACATGGAGACCTTTTCTTACTTGAGAACCTGTTACCACCATTTTACTTGAGCAGCACAATTCCTTACCACATTCCTAACACCCATCCTCACAGATAAATGTAACTCCTCATCAGGGAAGACTGTCTTTGCACCAGACAGAGATCATCATAGAAAACCACAACTGGTCAAACACAGAGAACACCAGATCATGGGGTGGCCCGTCCCAACACGTACATCTACAGTATATCTCTGTACCAAAGGTACAGGAAACACTGTGAAACGGGAGAGAGAAAAGATTTGTAAGAGCCGGAGGACCAGGAAGTCTGCTGTGAGATTGTGTCTCCTAAAAATGGCAGGGATGCTACATCTATTATCCTTCAATACTCTGCCTTAAACAAGACTTGGACAGTGACAACCAGTGGACATGCTGACATGAAAGGGGAATTCTCAAGGGGTCTCACCCTAGACAAAGGACCACAGGTAACTGATGACTTCATAGAGAAGGAGAGTTAATCTTCCCAGGGATGAGTCCCCTGATTGATTACCCAGTGCCATTTTATAGTGATATGTTGTATATTTAAAATAAAGTTTGTCTTAAAATCAGAGGATAGCCAAGCTACACACAGACTTAGCCATGAAGCTCAGGGAGTGGTGACCCACACCTTTAATCCTAACATTTAGGAGACAGAGATTCTGGATCTCTGTGACTTCAAGGTCAAACAGAGCCAGGTGGTGCTGTTACTCATCTTTAATCCTAGCATTAGGAAGTAAGATAACTGGGCAGAGAAAGATGAGGCAGGAGCTCAGCTCTTTGCTTGTCCTTCCCTTCCCTTTGCTGAGGACTGAAAAGCATTCAGTCTGCGCATCTGTAAGGAGTTGGCTAGGTGAGAAGCGGCTATGGCTTGTTTCTCTGTCTCTCCTAATTCCAGGCAAACTTTATTAAATATACAGTATATCATCACACCACGTGGTCAGCCTTGAAATCATATACAAATAAACAATATTAAATATACTCATTAGGTTGTATTTATATATTTATATTCATGCGTAAATGTGTGTGTGAAATAATAAAAAAATGAAAAGCAGCTAAGATCTTTGAGGAGTAAGAAGGAGCCTGTGCACGGTTGGAGGGAGAGGCTACAGGCCAAGTTGGATGAAGGAAAGGGAAGGAGAGAAATAATCTAATATTTTAATTAAAATAAAAAATATTGAAGAGATTTTTCCCCCATACCCCATTTTCCTTAGCCAAGGTTTTAATAAAATATTGTGCAATCTGTACTCTATCATCTTCATTCTGGAAAAGATCAGTTAACCTACCCCACTGCTAAATTCAAATGTGTTCTAGCTTTAGTCCCACAGCCATAAGCGGGGAGAAAACTGGAAGTAAAATATGTTTTAATATATTAAGTTCTGTTTCTTAATTCATTTGTAATACAGAGAAAAAAGATATGAAAGTTCTATAGATATGAGTGCCCAGGAAATATAGTAAAGCTTAATTAGTTAATTTAGACAAAATAGGAAATTAATAAAAATATTATAACAATATTTTGCTGGCTAGGTTTTCTTTTTTCCTGCTCTTCTTCTAATTTCACACAAGCTAGAGTCATCTAGAAAGTGGGAACGTCAGTTGAGAAACTGCGTCCATCAGATTGGCCAGTAGGCAAACAGATGGGACATTTTCTTGGTTAATGATAGATATATGATCACTGGGGCTGGCGCCATCCTTGGGCAGGTGGTCCTAGACTGTATAGGAGAGAGAGCTGCGAGAGCCTGAAAGCAAGCCAATAAATAGGCATTGCTCCTCCATGGCTTTCCCTTCAGTTCCTGCCTTGACCTCCTGCCCTTGACAATAGACTCTAACCTGGAAGCCCAAAAAACCTTTTGCTCTGAAGGTTCGTTTCAGATAATGTTTTATTATAAAAATCAAAAGCAAAGTAGAACAGCAATATTACTATAAAAGTTACACAAATGCACTTTTTCCTTAAATTTTAATCTTTAAAAAACACATGCTTATTTATCTTGGAGGAGAGAATACATGCCATAGTGCATGAAGGGAAATCAGAGACCAACCTGTGGGAGTCAGCCCTCTCTGTCTATAGTGTGTGCTCTGGGATGGGGCTAAAGTCAGGCTTGGTTGCAAGCACTTTTATTCTCTCTGTCTCTCTCTCTCACACAGACACACAGACACACAGACACACACACACACACACACACACACTAAATGTACTTGTATTACATTTTTATTTATTTGTTTGTATGTGGGCACGCATGCCAGGGCACACATGTGGAAGTCAGAAGACAGCTTGGAGGAGCTGGTGCTCTCCTGCTGTGTGGTCCTGGGGATTGAACTCAGATCGTCAGACTTGGCAGCATGTACCTTAATAAACCATCCCCCTGGCCCCAGTAATGTGACTTAAGAAAGACCATTGGGGATGGCTTGTCCCTTTCAAGCATCTTTGTGCCCACTAATTTTGAAAGGAAAAAGCAGAGGTGGATAGAGAGAGGAGGAAACACCACAGCAGCTCTCCCTTAAAATCCGGAGTACCTTGTGCAGGAGGGAGAAGAGTTTCAGCTGTCTTAAGATGTAAAGGGCCATAGGTAAGGGAGAGAGGTGGAAGCCACACAGCTTTGTTAAGGAGAAGAGTTACAGCTGACCTGTCTTAAGATGTAAAGTATCATATGTAAGGGAGGGAGGTGGAAGCCACACAGCTTTGCTAAGGCCATTTAAGGAAAAATTATTTTCTCCTGGTAAACCATGGCTGATTTTATAGATTTATTTTAATTTTCTTTAATATTTTTAATCCATTATATTATATGTTTTAGAGTTCAAAGAATAGGATCTGAACTACGTGTGGTCCAGTGTGGAGACTTGACTTTCTCAATTTGTAATCCAAGAGGAGGATCGTAAAATTACTATCTCACAGGAGGCATTCTAGTAAAGAACAAAGACATAATACTGTCTCCTCCCTTGGAGTTGATCCAGATGGGCCTAAAAGTCACCTGGGCAGGAAAATACCCCCAAGAGATTCTTGGTGAGACTTTAGAAAATAACCCTAACCTTACATGTGTAGGGCTGCACAAGGGTCCCTCTGGCCCCTGACCACTCTCACCTTTGAGAGTGTTCGCCTATGACCTCTCAAGCCAGTGTCTGTTCTTGACCTTGGTAGAATTCTTAATTGCTCTGTGATAAACTGTACCTTCCTTCTGTTCTGCATTCTGTGTCTCATGGGTTCTTTCAATGCAGACTCAAGGCTGCACTGAAGACAAGCCAGAGCAAAACCCAGGTGACAACGTTTGGGGCCAGTGATGATGAGGACTCCTCGCACTCACCAAGGTCTGCTTAGAACTCTCTTCCCGAAGATCTAAACTTCACAAATAAAGCTCATTTCTATTCCCAAATGAGACAAGAGAATGAGATAGTCAGGAGAAATGTAAATAAAACTTTATAAAATTAGCATATGAAAGAAACCAGTTGCCAGAGAGGAAGTCCAGGCTGCCCACAGGAGCACTCACACACACAAACACACTAGCACAGTCTCACAGACACTCCACAGTGTGTGCAGCTGACCCATATAGCTCATTACAGTCGTAAAGTTTACAACCCTGAATAGAAACTTAAGATGCTAACGAGACATGCCGCAGAAAGTTTGCCAAAGGCTACAGTAACAGATAACGCGTGCTCCAGGAAACCCATGATATAAAAATAAGCCAAAAAGGTGACAGTACACATATGAGGCTGCAAGTCCAAGCTAGGTGACATCAAAGCCCCAACTCTGTAGAGCAGGACCACTGAGCTACTAACATCTGTTCTGGCCCATTTCCTTGGGACTGGATCTTTCCTTGTCAAAGTGTCTCTGCTCTGTTCTTTTTTCTGGGACAGAGAAATATGGAGCCCCTCCCCCAGATGCCACCAGACCCTGATATTATTTGATATCACAATGCTATCAGGACCTTCCCCAGCTGTCCTGGCAGGAATGAAGATTTTTCCAAAGAGACATTTGTGTCCCTTTCTTTGGCTATCATACAGTTGAATAATAGTCTCCAAGGGTTGAAATTGCTCCAAGAGTCTCATATTAGAATGTATAAAAGTCAGTACCCAGAGTTGTGAGGACTTTTCTCTAAGAAATAGATTTCACAGTCAGATAAGTTATTAGTCACCTTGTGGAGAGGGAGCATAACCGGGACAATTTGATGGGCAGGACCCAAACTGCTCAGTCATACATTTCTCTTGCCCTCTGTTTAAACCTAAACTCATGTCAGGAATCTGAAGATGGACATGAAGGGTCAGAGGAACTGATAATTCTTCCCAATGTGGCCTCATTAAACACATCTCCATTTTCTTTTTCACTAGTACTTGTATAATTGGTCTGATAAGAACTGGTGGCCAAGTATTGCCTGTTGGAGTTAGCAGGGCCCAGTCCAGGACCCTAACAACTCTGGCAACGATTTTGGTAATTCTGGTAATATATACGTACAGCTTCCAGAATTCCCACTCCCCTAACACAGACACACAGCTTCCTAAGCCTGCTTACTTTTCAGAGTTATTCAGAGAGCTGTAGTTTCACTCTGCCATTCTTTTTTCTAAGAGTATATCCCTCAACACACTGGGCTTTTTTCTTCTTTTCCTAAAGCCTCACCTTGTCACATGGATGCCTACCTCCACATGACTGACTTTCATGCTGGCTTAACTCAACCAGCAGGGCCTTTTCCTCACTTTTCCTCATTCTCCTTTTCCAGACGTCTGCCTGCCTTAGATTTTTTTTTTCTTTTAAACTCAAGCAAAATTGTCCTGGATTTTCTGTTTGAATTGATTGTCAAATTCTTTTAATGATGAGGGCAAAAATTCCAAGAAAGGAACTTGGCTTTCTCTTTCATTATTTGGCAAATGGAACACCCCAAAGATTTTAAGTAACTTTAGGCAGTTTGTATGATAAATCTTAACAATTTGGAAATTTCTTTGAGCGTGCTGTAGGATAGAAGATATTAAGTCTTTGGAGTTCTGCTGAAAGATGACGGGAAGCCAAGAACCATGGATGCTGAGGAGATTCCTATGATTACTGTGTAAGCATGGAAAATATCTGTTTGCTAATATGTTTCTGTCCTGGGCTAGCCTCGAGATACAGACCAGGAGTCCCAAATCATCACACAAAGGTTTATGTTAATTACATACTGTTTGGCCTACAGCTCAGGCTTATTGCTAGGTAGGTTCCGCACCCTAATCCATTTCTATTAATCTGTGTCTTGCCACATGGCTTGTACCTCATCTGAGTTTCTTTCCATCTTGCTGTCTCCATGGCAGCTCACAGCATCACAGAGTGATTCTGTCCACCTTCCCCCTTATCTATGCTCAAATTACCTACCTGCCTCTAAGACACCTTGCTAAAAGCAAAAAACAGTTCTTTTATTATCCAATGAAAATTTACAGTGTACAGAAAGACATCCCGTAACATGAGGTTTCTGGCCCAGACTAGTTCCAGTTCGGACCTGTCCACCGCTGCTTATCTGGACCATCAGTCCCAAAGTCCCAAAGAAATACACAGATACTTATATTAATTTCATGCTGCTTGGCCTATGGCTTATGCTAGCTAGCTCTTTCATCTTAATTTAACCCATTCCCATTAATCTGTCCTGCCACGTGGCCCATGACTTACCTATTATTTCATTACATGATGTTTCATGGGCAGCTAAATCCTGTTTCTGTCTGACTCCACCCTCCTTCTCCTACCTATGCTCCAATTTTCCCCGCCTACTCTTACTGTGCCTGCCAAGGCCAAAATAGTTTCTAAAGAATGATATTAACAGCATATAGAAAGATAGTCCCACATCAACACCTCACATGACTTCCCCTTTTCTGTCTAATTAGAAAGGGAGGTTTTAATTTCAACAGACCAAAACTACGTATAATAAAAAAGCTACCAAGCAAGAATTACAGTTACAATTTCTAGTCTATTTGTATTTAGCAAAATTAAAGAAAATATTCTATCACTTACCTTATCAAAGACCACAGAAAGTTATAATATTACCCAAGTAAACAGGAAGTACAAGCAACTTCCAAAATCTAGAAAGGACAGAGATGACATCTGGCTCTTGGAAAGTTGCCCAAAGTTCCTTTGTAACGATGGGCATCCATCTTCAACCTATAAGCCTATAGTCTCTGGAGTATCTTTTAGAGAATGAGGAAATTTGAAGGACTACTTTGCCTATTCTGGCATAGTTCATCAGTCACTTCTCCCTGTGTCCTGAAGAATGCCTGGCAGTTTTCTCTGCAAAGCAGGACCCTGAAGGCCCATCCAAAGTTCAGAGGTCATATTCCTATGGATCCTATATGTCTACTTTATACAGCATACTATCAAAAAGTTGAGACAATAACAATTTCTTGCCCACTGGCTACTTTGTAACAAAGAAAGTAAACTTCATATGGAGTTTCTTCGATGCTCATCATCCTCTTGAAGTAGATTTGTGCTGCCAGGAGCAGACTTGTCTCATTGTCCAGAAAAATCTAAGTTCTTAAAATACTTTAAATGCCATATGTCTTTGATGTGTTTGAAGATTATTTATCTAATTGAAATACATCTTTGTATACCAAAAAACCTAACATCACTATAAATTTGATTATTATATATGACTAACCACTAATCTGTACTTCTTAGTTATACATTCAATTTTAAATGAGTTAATAAACATGATATCTTAAACAAGGGTAGAAATGAATATACATTGTAACAAAATTGACCTTAAATTTGTATCAGTAAATCAAAATCCATACCAATGTAAAATATTTTGAGATTAACAATTAGTTTTTGGATCAAAGTAGATTCAATTATCTTTTATAATCATTTATATATCATATCCTCCTTTTTTCTCTTGAAAGAGATTGACTATGGCCATTAACCATTTAAAAAAACAAACATTTATAAACAATATTTTGGGAATTTGCGCATAGCTTTTCATTACTACTTCCTGCTGACTGGGGGTGCTGGCAATCTTATAGGACTCCTAAGCCTGGATCATCTTAATTGGCAGCCTTGAAGCTGATGTGGCCATCTCTTTCCATCAGAGATTTTTAAGAGTGTCTTTTAAAATCAAACCTTATATTCTTTAACTGGGAATAAATCCATAGACTCTCATTTTCTGTAGGAATAGAAAGAAAACCTTTTCTCCAAAGTAGCATATCTTTTGATTTCAGTTTAAAGTCAACTCATTTATAAAATATGTAGGTTGGATTAATCCAGCAGCATTTATAATCAAATATCTTTTAGCAATTCTTATTACTTCTTTTGAAGTCAAGAAACTTAAAGATAAAACAATAACATACAGTATTCAGACACTCTTTGTAATTTTCATCTTTATGTGGTTTTTTTTTTACCATATTTCTTTTTTAAGAACTCTCTATTGTTTTCCCTTTTTTTTTTCTTTTCAAGCCTATGTATATTTTCAAACACATTGTAAATCATTTAGAGGGCTTTTTAAAAATCTGACTTAACTAAATATCTCTTATCTCTTATATTTTTCTGTTTCTGATCACATCCTTAATCTGTCAAGGTATGTCTAGGACTATAGGCTGGACTATGGCAGCTGACTTTACCTAGGTCCACCCAGCTCCACCCAGCTCCACCCAACTCCTTGGTGTGTGAGAGCTTGCCTTCATGGCAAAGTTAGTGGCAGGAACCACATTTACCATCCCAACTCTAGAAATTTTAGGGTCTACATTGTCACCACTCACTACTCATGAACTCCATTTAAGTATTTGGCAGCAGGACCTCTTAAAAAACTCACAAGTGTTTTGCTGCTAGTAATGAGTCAGGAAGCATCTATTAAATGAACTGCACCTCTGCTTGCCACTAGCAAACAACTCTCCCAAGAAAATGCCACTACTAAAAAACCTTCTTTGACTCTGTTCCCTTTTTGTATATAAGAACAGAAAACTTAAATCCTTCATATACAGTGTATGCTTTTTCTGAGGCTCTTGTGAGACTTTGGAAACCAGCCTTATTACAGCTTAAACTGCATTTCAAAAGTCTGGTATTTTATAACTCAATCTCACATTTCACACCAGGGCATCTCTGTACCATGGCCCACTTGAGAGACACAACTCAGTAGCTGGTTTTGGTTTTATTTCTGTCATCTAGAGCCCTTTTTAAGCTTTCTCAGGATTTACATGGATAAAGTCCACATTTAAGCCCCCTAAGTTGGGTGCCATTTGTAGTAATGAGTTTCTGGCTTAGATTAGCCTTGAGATCCAGACCAACAGTCCCAAATAATCACTCAAAGGCTTATATTAATTAATGCTGTTTGGTCTATGGCTCAGGATTATTGCTAGCTAGCTCTTGCATCTTAACCCATTTCTATTAATTTATATCTTTCCATGTGGCTTGTAGCCAGATGTCTATCATTTCTAGAATTTTGGAATTACTTATAATGCCCTTCCTTATTCAGGTAATATTATATCCTCTATAGTCTTTGATGTAGTTGAAGATTAGATAGTTATAATTATAGTTCCTTTAGTTATAATAAAAGGTAAATAAATAAAAGGTGAAACTTTAGAATCACAAGCATAAGGTAGAAGATAGAATATTTTCTTTAATTTTGCCAAATACAAATAGACTAGATATTGTAATTGTAATTCTTGCTTGATAGCTGTTTTATTATATGTAATTTTGATATATTGAAATTGAAACAATTTTTGATAAGGCAGAAAGGGGAAAGTGATGTGGGATGTTCTTCTGTTTGCTTTGTATTATCATTGGGTAACAAAAAATTGTTTTGGCCTATGGCAAAACATCTTAGAAGCAGGTAGGAAATTTGAGTATAGATAAAGGGGAAGGAGGACAGAGTTAGAGAGAGATGCTGTGAGCTGCCATCAACACAGCAAGATATAAAGGAACTCAGGTAAGCCACAAGCTACATGGTAAAACATAGGTTAATAGAAATGGGTTAAGATGCAAGAGCTAGCAAGAAACCTGAGCCATAGGCAGAACAGCATGCAATTAATATAAGACTTTGTGTGATTATTTGAGTTTAATCAGCTGAGGGCAGTTTATTTGGGACTGGTGGTCCAGATCTCAGGGCTAGTCTGGGTCAGAAACTTCTTACTACAATCTGTATTACCTAGACTCAGCTGACTAATCTAAAGGTATCATGGCTTCTGAAGAAGCATGGGCCCAAATGTAATTGAGTTTTTGGAAACAACTGACTGAAAAATCTCATCAATTCAGTTTCACATTTAAAAAATTATTTATTTATTATGTATACAATATACAGAAGAGGGTACCAGATGTCATCATAGATGGTTGTGAGCCACCATGTGGTTGCTGGGAATTGAACTCAGGACCTCCAGAAGAACAATCAGTGCTCTTAACCTCTAAGCCATCTCTTCATTTTTGAGTTTATGTCCCACTAAAAACTTCTTGCTGTCTTTGAAAAAGTATTAGAGAGGCAGGAAAGGCCGAAGAGTGAAGTGTTTTTGTTTGTTTGTTTGTTTGTTTTGTATTTAATTAACATTTAAACATTTTCTTTTGGCGGGATGCTGAGTGGATGGGAGGTGAGGGGTGAGTATTGTAGGGAGTGGGAGATGAGTGGGATTGTGGTGCATAATGTAACATTCCCAAAGAATCAATAATAAATTATGTTTTAAAAGTTTTTATAGTTGGCACGCCAAATTTAAACTGTGCATGAGCCTATGTGTATATATGAATATGGGTGTTTTGGGAGACAATGCTAAGATTGCATTACTGTGTATGAACTGTGGCCTCTGTTTTTTCCTCTCTTCCTGTGCAAAAGCAATTAGCTAATATGAAAGCATACAACTAGTTACATAAGACTTGTGATATTCAGACCTACCTAAAATGCACCTAATTGAAACATTCATTAAGCTTTGCTGCTGGTTGGACTTTTTGGATCTGGTGCTTTCAACTGTTAATTCTGAGAGAAAAATATTCTTACAGAATTTATAAAGGACAGCTGATTTATCAGAGATAATTGACAACTAATTTATAAAAGATAACTAATATTTGGAGAAGTAGTAATCATGTAAAATAATCTACTAATAATACAACTTGCTTATATAAAAGCAATATTAATGAAACACATGAAATAAAAGTTACGTTGTTACAAAATCTGTAATGGTTTTCCAGAACAGATCCTATGAGTCAAATTTTATTCATTTTTTAATAGTCAAGAGTAACAAGAAATAAAGGCAAAATGTACTTTTCTTAAATGCTCATAAAACTTCTAAACTGTTTTTTTTTTTGTAGGAAACTTTAAAACATAAATTTAGAAGATTAGCTTTAGGACTGGTTCATATGGAGAGAGATTCAATGATTCTGAGCTTTGGGCCACACGAATAAACATATATCCCTTTACTGGTGAAATGACAAATTTTGCTGTTGGGTTATTTACTTGTAGGCAATACTTTTTCTTATAAATAATGTTATGAGAATGGAGTTTATCTATTTGAGTGTATATACGTATAGTGTATAGATGTGTGGGGAGCAGTGCTGGACTAATGTGAGAGTGGAAGGTAGATGTCCACTTCAGGCGTCCTCCCCTACAACTCTCTATCTTATATTTTGACACATAGGCTCTTACTGAATCTGGCGATCCCTGAATGGCTAGACTGACTGGTAAATGATTTTATGCTTTTTAAGATAATTGCTTATGTTTTAAAATTGATTTTATTAGGGTTTTAAAACATGTTTTCCCTCTTTCTCCCGTCTCTCTCTCTCTCCCTCTAGCCCCCCCCCGTGTGTGTGTGTGTGTGTGTGTGTGTGTGTGTGTGTGTGTGTGTGTGTCTGTGTGTGCACAGAGGCCAGGCCAGGGCACTGAGTATTTTCCTTTACTCCCCTCTGCCTTATTTCTTTCAGGAAGGCCTCTCATTGAACCTAGAGCCCATCTTTATTAGATATGCTGGCAGCCAGCAGTCCCAACCAGTTTGCTTCTTTCTGTCCTCTACAATAAGAGTCATAGGCATGCATGTGAGACCATGCCTGGACTGTCTGGGTGTTGGAATCAAACCTCAGAGTTATAGAGCACATGATCTTCATTGCTGATCCATCTTTCCAGCCCTTATCGGGCTTTCGGCTGTGTAGAAAGTTCTCTGAACAAAGTCACGGTTCATTTAAGTGCTTGTTTATGTTAACATCTTTTAAATGACCACTTAAGGCACCATTTGGAGGTGCTTTTCATACATTTAATCATACCTATGTATCTGTGACTATAAATGTTTAGAGGTGTATGTCTAAAGTATATATATTATATAAAAGTTTGCAGAATTAAAGACATGTTTAACACATGCAAAGTGACTGATAAGTCTTCTGTTTTATACAATGTACATTATATCTGGACTGTCATATAAAATGCTATTTTCAGTCAGTACCATGTAGATGTGAAGCCTGACATTTGGGGAAGTTTGAGATTTGAAGTTCTGATCTGCATCTCTTAGCCTAGACTATGTAACTATTTATTACTGTACGTATAAGGTACAGTTGGACAGCAGAAAACGACTCCTTTGTGGTCCTAGCACTGATCTCTAGATTTGAAAGGTTTTTGCAGTTCTTATTTGAGTCAGTGTTCTGGACATATTATCTCAGTGAGCCAACAATCTTGAATTTCATTTCAAAAGTAGAAGTTGGGTTAAGATAGAAAGGACTTCATTTCTTATACAGTATAATAAATCTAATAGTTTCTTTCTCCTTCATGAGCTGTGTGGATTTACATCTCTGGTTTATAATATATGCTTTCTAGATACAAAGCTTAGGGGAATACTTTAGTAAACTGATGCTTCAGATTGGAATTTTTGGTGATATTCAACTTTCCTAGCTCTGTGTTCATATGTTCCTAATTGTAATGTAGACATTTTTAGGCAGAGACAATTAAGCATGCCCTTATACAGTGCTCTCCCAACAATGAGTCTCAGTAATTAAAAGGCATTTGACATTGGTCACCGAAGGAGTACCTCTGTAAACAAGTACTTAATTTTCAAACTAGTTTTCTTTAAATATTTGTTCTTGTTGGTTGTGTTTTTGTAAAGTTTTACAACTGTGTCTGTTGACAACCTGCACAAAAGAAACAGGAAAGTGTTTTTGAAATGCCTGGACACTACTCATAAGAAAGACAGAATTAGATTCAGGAATGAACTCCAGGAAGGCCTACCCTAAAAGACTCCCATTCTATGTTTCTCCTTTTTATAAAATAAAAGACACTAATTCATTGACATTTTGCCCGCCCAACAAGGAATCTCATCCCAGCAATAGGGGCAACTGAAACCAACTACCACTTCAAAAGTCCAAAGTCTTTTAACTGTGATCGTCCATAAAAATTGGATATTTTCTTGTTCCAAGAGAGAAGAAGCAGAACATATTAACAAACAGATAAAGTCAAGGTCAAACCCCAACAGTATAAATAGCTCAGTTTCTGACATATGGGACTTAGTCATGATTTTCTTGGCTCCAAAGGACTTGGGTTTCACTGCCTCTTCAACTCTGCTATCTATAGCAAATGCAAAGTACCTCCTAGACCACCTTCTTCATACAGCCTGGGCCCATTACCTAAGAATGGTGCCGCCCATGGTTGGCTGGGCCTTTTATATCACTTAACAACCAACAGAAATCCTCAGAAAATGCACAATGCTCACCCCTCACTTGGTACTGACTTGGGTGGTCACTCCACAGTCCTGTTATGGCAGATATCTTGGTTCTCCACTGCGACTGAAGCTATATCTTCATCAGTGGCTTGTTGGCCTTTTGTTGAGGTCTCTGATCTTCATGGTGCCAAGCCTCAGATTCTCTCCACAACCCCTTCAATTCTGCAACTTTTATGTTGCCAAACCCAGTATCACATGGAAAAGTTTTACACATTCCCAAGTTTGGCTGATGGCTTAAGATGCAGTCTTGAACCACTCTGGACCACAGCTTCTATGTGTTGACCCTGAAGGAATACTTTCCAAGTTTCAACTCAATGATTCTGGCCTCATATTAATCACAGCTGGGTTTTCAGACCCTTCTAATAAGTGTCCATGCCCCAGTAATGCACAGATTTTCATTCCCAAAGATCTTGACTGCAAATATATCATATGAAGGCATGGCCCCAACAGAGTCTTGAGGGACCCCAAACATCCCCCTGAAGCCCCATATGCCAGATTTCTATCATCTTTCTCATCTCTATTTCTTTCCACACACTTATCTTCCAAGTCCCCACAGAACAACTCACCAGTGTCTGAGCACTCAGAACATTTTCAAAGTCCTAAAAGTTTCCACAGTCCTCACTTGAAAATAAGCCAGTCAGGTCCATCATAGCAACATTCCACTCCTGGTTCCAATCTCTTCCCTAGTTTGCTTTCTGTTGCTGTGATAAAACACCAGTGAAAATCAACTTGGGGGAGGAAAGAATTTAACGGCTTCCAGGTTACAGTCTTTTATCAAAGGAACCCGAGGCAGGAACCCGAGGCAGGGACCTGAGGCAGGAACCCGAGGCAGGAACCCGAGGCAGGAACCTGAGGCAGGAACCTGAGGCAGGGACCTGAGGCAGGGACCTGGAGGTGGGAACTGAAGCAAAGACCTCAGAGGGATACTGCCTAGTGTCTTAATGTTTGGGCCTCTTCTTTGGAAATTACAGCTGCCTCAAATGGCTGATCTGGGCAGGGGATCCTTCTTGCAGGGATCCTCTCAATTATAGAAATTCACAGAGTGAGGTGAGGACATTGCAGGACTGGCTCACCCTCATCTCTTCTCCTTTAGCCCTCCCTTTCTCTGCACCTCTCTGGCTTGAGGGTCTATAGTGATTTCTTCCTCAGAGTCAGCTCTGGGATATTTTAAGTCCTCACCAAAGTACTCCAGCCTACTGTACTGCAACCCTCTGTGCCGTGAATGGGTAGCATGTAAGGTGCTCGGATAGATGCTCATCATTCACCCTTGCAGTAGTTCAGCCACCAGCACAGCACTGTCATGAGCAGACGCTGATGTACATGGATGAACAGGGTGATAGGACCACCTCTTATGGAGTTCAGGTGCTTTTTTCCTGGGTGAATCAAGAGGACTCTGACTTGCCTTTTCCTCCATACCTGAGCTTCTCAGACTCTAGTCAGTTCTGACCTCTCTTGTAGGACTGGGTGGAAATCCAATCGGGAGTACAGCATTTTCCAGACTCCAGGGAAACAGCCTCTCAGGCCAAGTGGCATCAGGGTGTCCTGACAGAAGCCTTTCCCTCTCAGGCATGAGCAGGTCAGTCATGCCTGAAATTTCTCTAATAGACGTCTGGAAGATCCTGCTGAGACAGATGGTCTGTTTGTTTTCAGAAAGTGACTGATAGGCTTTTATGTCATTCATTCTGTGTAACTTAAAAATGGAATGATCTCCAGTCAGCTAGGTGGCAGTATGTATGTATTCAAGCCATACATCTCTGTCGTGTACATTTATTTCACTATTATTTTATATACATGTATGCATTTTACTGCAGCAATTCAACAAAGGGGAGAGATCAAGAACTGTGACTCAACAGGGGCTGCCCTGTACTAGATGCTTTACATGTTCACAACAACCCTCTACAACACAGGCATGAAAACTTGAGCTAGGAAATTGTAAGCACCCGAAGGCTTGGCCGAGCACAGGGTTCTTACAAACCCACAATTCTAAACCAGTAGGAGCAAGCTGGGGTCAGAAGAAATGCAGTGTTAACAGGCAAGGCTGCAGTCACTGGTCCTGGAACCCCCACCCTGAGAAACACAGCATTAAATTATTAGGCTGAATTTTGGAGGAGAATTTGAGGTTCAGAGATGTAAAGTTCCACAGCTCGGAACAGAACAATGATGAGGGCCAACCATTTCCTGCAGGCCTGCTTAGCACAGAGTCACCCCAATACTTTTAAATGTGCAAATTAAGTAGATTTCAATGCTGTGAAAAGTGGTGTGCAGTACAATTTAGAGATCTTGCAGGGCAAACTCACTGGTCTGAAGTTGTACTGCTATGTTACCCTCTGATCTGCTTACAGTTTTGTAGCTTTTACCTGGTAGTTTAGTGGCTGATAAACAGCTATGGATTTTTGCTTACTTGTCTGTGGGTAGCTGGACAATCCTGCTGTTTGGAGCCAGGCTTGGTGGATGGGGGCTGGACAGGCTCATACTTGTGATGAGCTAAAAGAGGGATTCCTCTAGTCTTGGGGACCGTTTTACTAGTCTGGATATTGTTTTTACTTTGGCTGATGCATAAACAGGGGAGAGTGGGCCACAGGCTTCCTGTAACCCAGCAGGTGACCTGGCCTTGTCCACACAGTGGCTGCAGGACTCCAGTAATTAAAGTGGAATCTTCAGTGCAGTGCTGAGGGCCTGGTACAGAGATGGCCCCCACCAATTGTACCCTGTACTGTTGATTTAAACACTAGGCATGCCAAGATCCACTGGGTAGGGAAAGAAATCTTGCCTCTTGCTTGTGAATATAGGAAGTAGGAGAATTTGCAGCTGTTGAAAACATGGTACCATCTGACAATGCTCCCTGTGACTCTGTTTCTTTGCTGGCTCAAAAACCAAAGCGGACTGGTCTGCTGCTTTTATGAATGTCAGAAAGACAAAAGCATTCCTTAACATCAGTGTGCCACCAGGGCTTCACCCCAAGCTATGTGCTTCTTACTTTCCACGAAAAGCTTTTAAAATGACGTCTCCTTGGAACCGCTGGCTAGAAGCATAAATATGGAGTTCAAATGGAATATCCAGCTTTCACAGCTGTGTCTGTGCTAAATTAAAAAGAACAGAAAAAACAAAGAAATGACAGGAAAGAGTTTTTGCGGCAGAATGCGGGCACTGGGAAGGCGGTCTTCTGAGACCTGCTGCCTGCTCAGCGACCCCATCATTTCCAGATCGGACTCTTAATTAATCATGGCTGCAGTTCTGCACTTTGACTCCCCGGCTGGTGTTTTATTTTCTTGTTCTAGTGCCCACATGAGCATCCTCTGGCAATAAAACATCCAGGGAGAAGTTATAAAAACATGTCATCCTGCTTACAGCTTATGCCTAATTGATTTTTGAGAATCGCTTAATTGTGTGACTTTAGTTAACTAAACAACAATGCCTGTTTTCACACCCCCAATATTAGCTCATACTATTTCATGGCCTGCCCCCACTGAGACACACTCCATATTTTTGACCATAAATCTGGCCTCTGCCTAGGCTTGTGTATGTGTTTCAGCTTTGTTGTGACGGTTTTACTACGTCGGTTGCCTTTTTAAAGAAATTTATGGTGAGCAATAAACATGGAGAAAGGTTTAAGGGTAGAAAGTGGAGGTTTGGGCCACTTTCTTTTGCAAGCTAAATTTTAAAATTTTTTTTTTCTTAAATTAGATAATAAAAGGTAGTTTTCTTCAGTGATTGGATCTGGGCTGGCCTCTGTAGGTTCCACTTACATGGCATGTGAGAGGAACATGAAGTGTGGCCTCTTTAAACAGAGGTTTCCAAAGGCTCTGCTGAGCTACATTAGTCACATGGAGTTGGGGGGGGTTATGTGGTAAAATTTAGGTAATAGACATGTGGGAAGGGCAGAGAAGCCTTTGAGGAAGAATTTGAAGGCACTTGGAGGGAGGCAGGCAAACCCGGTTGATGGAAATCACTGGGCCAGAATACTGGAAGTAACGTGGGGTGGGGTAGGGTAGGAAGGTGGGGGGTGAGATGCCTTTAGAAGTTGTTGGTTGACCCAGTGATGCTCTCCCATGATTATTCTACAATGTCACAGTGTAAAATCCCCCAGAAGGTAAAATATCCACAAGAGCTAAACTGAGGCTCACAGAACCTTCACATATGACTACTGACTAAATTTGATTGCTCACTAGTGTATCTGAGTGAGTAAGCGTGTATATATGCAAGCATGTGCGTTCATGTGTGTGGGTGCACACACATGGGTGTGTCTATACATGTGGTGGCTTTAGGACAACTTTGGATGTCTTTCCTCCTCAGGTATTGTCACTTAGACCTGGGGCTAACTCAAAAGGCTTAGGCCAGCCAGCTTCAGGGGTCTGCCTATCTCTGCCTCCTTCTACACTGGTACCCGTATACCACCATGCACTAACATGAATTCTAGGGATCAGACTCGGGTCTTGATGCTTGCCTGGCATGTACTTTTTTAACTGAGCCATCTCTTTAGTCTTCAAGTCTTTCATATCATAAAATAATCTGTGCCACACTGAAACGTGCCCTCTCACATGGTACATTCACTGTGCTTTGGACAGGGTTTGTTCCTTCTGACTTTTATAGGAATTCAGTCTTCAAGGTCTTGTGTTAATGGCATCGAAGTTAGAAATATAATCCAGCTACAAGATTCATGGCGGAGCCTCTGGGAAAGGATTAGATTAGGTAAGTTCAGTAGGACAGAGCCCACAGTTTTTGAATCCTGGCAGCTTTGTAAGAGGAAAGCTAGAAGCAAACATGTTCCCTGTGTTTGGGTGTATGATGCTCTCTGTGCACTGCCTGGGACTCTGCCAGCATGGAGGCTAGAACTGCACACGTGAACCTACAAGCCTAATAAACTTCTTTTCATTATAAAGCTAGCCTACTTTGGGTATTTCATTATATCAGTAAGAATCAACCAATACAGCAGTGCTATAGGGTATTTTGTTAATTCTTCACAGCAAATTAGACATCTATACACATGTACTGTTATTATAATATTTCACAGAAAAAAATGATTTTGTTAAATGCTTACTTTATTATATCCATTGATATGATGGATGTCACTTTTCTTCTATTTAATATGGTGGACTAAATGAATTAGCTTTTCAATATAGGGCTAGCCCTACATCCTTGGGATAAACACACTTGGTATATTTTCTTTTTGCCATATGCTGTTGAATTTTATTTGCTATTATTTTGTTAAGGGCTTTTTTTCAACAACAAAAGAAGGAAAAGAGTATTCAGGATATGGGCATTTACCTGAGCCATGGGAAAGCCAGGACTGCTCACAGTTTCTGGCTGCTTGGGCTTTATCCTACTGTGTCACTATGCCAACATGGCTGGGCCACATGGAAGAAGAAATCACAGAGAAAAACACAAGAATGAGGAGAACCAAGCTGTTCTTTTGGGGACCATTTCATTCTTAAAAAGACAAATAAGCAGAAAAGTCTAAGACCTTATGTGATTCTAGAGGTGAGATCTCAGCCAGGGTGCCCATGCTGGGTGCCAAGCAAGATCCATAAAAAAATAAATAAATAAGATTCGTTTTCTACCCTTTGAATACCAAGATAAAAATTCCCAGCAATTTTCATTCAATAGGGGTCACACACCCTTTAGGCCTGTAAAGTCTGTCTCTACAGTCTTTGCCATGACCATCTCCATGAGGATTAAGGGTGCCATAGTGTTCCTCATGTAGGAGATCAGGAAAAACAGTCCTCCACCTCTGGCCAGGCATAATCTCTTCCAAACCATGATGGGAACAGTTTTGAACATGACTATGTCAGGACATGCCTAAACTGCACCTGTGTGGGACAACGAGGGACATACGGTAGTTTTTTTTGGCAGGGACTGACTGTAGGTTAGTTTTGCCTCATCCTGGTTCCCCATTATGAAAATCCTGCTGGCTCATAGGGTTTCTTGATCACATATTGGACTTCGTCTCCCCTCCCCACAGCACTTGTCCTTTAGATTTGGTTTGAATGGGCTCCTGTGAGCTTTAGAGTTTTACCTCAAAAGCTATACTATGTCCCTGTGCTACCCATTTGGCACCTTCACAGAGTCACCAGCTGCTTCTTAAAATGACTTTTTTTCTACTAGCTTGGAATCCTAGGAGTCTCCGCAGACCAACTGTGGCCTTGCTGTGCCTCTGCAGAATTTATGTCAACTGAATACATATGTTTTCAATCAATACATCGCTATTATGTACCTATATTTCACTCCTACTTTATATTAACTGCCTATACACTATGTCCACATATACATTTTACTGAAGTACTTTCAGCATATGTGAGAGATCCAGAACTATAATTCACTAGATGTTTTACATAGACATTATCAGTCCATGTTCACAGAGATGTAGGCTATCTGTGCCCTCCTAACCACCCGCTATGCTTCCTCTCTAAGGCACCTTAGTCCTTCCTCCACCACCCACAAAGCCCCTCCTCCCAGCTCATCACCGTTCCCTTGGAACTTGCAGCCATCCTGGCCAGGCCAAAGAACCCATAGCTCTGACTCTGCCATTATCTGCAGAACTAGACCCAGAACCCTACTTAAGAGACCTCCAGAGTCGACCCCTCCCCTGCCTGCTAGCGTATCATCACCACCCTCACCAATCCGGGCACCCATCTGAAAGTATTTGGAGTCTAAGGCGACAGTTGCAACTAGAACTTCAGATCTGAGACCAATCAGAGTCTAAACCCAGAAATTCAAAGTGACTGAAAGCCAAGCATCAGTTCTACTGGTCTATACATAGCTTGTTATCTGGGAAAACAGCAACCGGAGAACTGAATATGCACCAAACACAGAAAAGGCCTTAATTTTCAGAGTGCCTCAGGATGTACTATAAAATGGCTACTTTAGAATCTGGGGTCTCCTTGTACTCACCTAGCTGGACCTACCTCTATCCACGAGAGTCTGCAATGCCTGTGTTTGTGAGAAGTGAAATTAAGCTCCAGGTGAAAGGTAGTTGGGGATTCCTTCCCCCTCCTATCCTAGAGATCCCACTATGGCAATTAATTTCACAAGATGAGCTCCAAGGCACAGTGCACTTGGATTTCCAGAAAAGTCACGTCACTACCGTGGGTCCAGTACCCAGGGGCAGAATTCTTTCTCTACACTAATCTATTTAAAGGCAGAGGGACCAGCATTTAGGGTCATGTGGATGCAACAGTTCTGTGTGGAGGAGGAAAGTGATCTGTATTCAGAGCCCAGATAGTCCCAGATAAGTGTAGTGGGAGAGTGGCAGAGTTAGACCTAGGGGTTCCTTGGTCTGTCCAGGATGGCTGTAAGGCATTTGCATAGGTACAACCAGCATTAGTCTGAACTGAACAGTAGTCTAGTATTCTTGGTGGCTATCACCATGGTTGTGTGCACTTTGGGGTCCACATACAACTGGCTGTATGAAGAAATTTAGGGGCCTAAAAGCTTTTGCTTCACAGCCTATGCATATATTTTCTTTTATTTCAAATGTTCAAATTTTCTTCAGCTAGGGAGAGCCTAGCACCCAGAATGAAATGTCCTGATCCTTTTACTCTGCTTCATAGCATCTATCAGGTAAAACCAGAATTGTTCCAGGTATGTAATGCAAGTCTGGTTCTGTGCTTTTAATTCTGTGTGGATACCTCTTGATGCATACCAGGCAGAACTAATTACTGCAACTCTCTACAGGGAAGTGAGTTATTCCTGTTATTTTTTTCTTTTTAAAATTAGTTTTAGCTATTTCATATAGATTTCTATGAAAATTATAGGCAGTATTAAGTTTACCTTTATCTTCTATATCTATGAAATCTTGGAATTTTCACAAATCTGTATATCAGTTTTGTAACTAATACTATTACCATATTAGGATTTTCAATCAAGGGACTCGGTTTATATCTTCATTTTAGATCTTTGATTTCTTACACCAATTCTTGGTAGTTTTCCAGCGTAAGATCCTGCACATATTTTGCTAGGCTTACAATTGGATGTTTATCTTATTTTATTGTGGTTTTCTAAATGTTTCAGGACCCACACTTATTGTTTTGAAAAACTGACTTGCTGTACAACTGCCTTCTAAATATTTATGGTTGTACCTGGAGAATTAGGCTGATCTCAAGCCTGATCAGAGAAGCTTCCTTTTATAGCTGGTAACAATTAATGCAGGCTCAAAACTGGTCAAAATGCTAAGCACACGTGAATTTGGATCCTCAGTCTTAAATGGAGTAGCACCATTGATGCGGGATGTCTTTCTGTATTCTGTGAATATCATTGGATAATAAAAGAACTGTCTTGGCCTATGGCATCTTAGAAGTAGGTGGGAAATCCAAGCACAGAGACAGGAGAAGGAGGGCAGGTTCAAGAGAGACACAGTCCAGCCACCCAAGAGTCAACATGTAAAAGTAACACAAGTAAGCCATGGGCCATGTTGCAAGACAGACTAATGGAAATGGGTTGAATTAAGATGAAAGAGCTAGCTAGAAATATGCCTAAGCCAAACAGCATGTAATTAATATAAGCATCTGTGTGTTTTTGTGGGACTGTGGGTCTATGGGTCTGGCCCACCGGCCAGACAGGCTAGAAAACTCTTACTACATATCACTATTCATTTCCCTGCAAACACCAGCACTCCCGTCTCCCTGCAGAGGCTCAGGGAACATCAAGGAGGAGAAGGCAGGAGTTGTGTAAAAGTGGGAGAATGGGTGGAGTCATGTGAAACCTTCAGGACATGACTTGGCTCTTAACCTCAGGACCTCACATCAACGGTGGTTATTACCTGTATAAAGAAAGCCAAAGTTTCTAGCTTGGATCAGGGAGCGCTTGTCAGGTCCTACTTCCTAGCTGAGAAACTACTGAGAATTAATGGTGGTGGAGTGAAGGAGTCATTTTAATTAGGGGTTGGAGTCATTTGTCCTAGGTAAGTTTTGTTGCTGTGATAAAACACCAACCCAAGCAAACTTGAGGGGAAAGGGTTTATTTAGCTGCCGGGTCATAGTCCATCACTGAAGGAAGCCGAGGCAGGAGGTCAAGTCAGGAACCTGGAGGCCAGAACTAAAGAGACAACCTGTTTCCCATGGCTTGTTCAGTTTGCTTTTGTTCACACCCCAGGATCTGCCTAGGGGCTGGTGAGGGACTTCACTCTGGCAGAGTCCTGAGGTGGCACAGGGTGTCTCATAGTGAGTAAGTGCGTCTTTGTGGATATATGGTCCTTGTCCTGCTTCTAGTCATGACAGCCCATTGTTGTGACCTAACTGAGTCTGAGATGGTGCTCATCAGGATGTAGTCCTGCATTTCCACAGAGCTTTGCTGAATGTTTTCAGCTTATTTCTCTGTCACTCAGGTCTGTGCTGTCTTCACATTAGCTGGATTTTCCTTTGCTCTATTTATTTATTACATCACTTATAATGTTTTATAATTTTGATTATTATGTTTTGCAGTTCCTCAGTTTTTATTTGCTTTTCTTTTCTATTTTTGATGAGGGTTTTAATATTTCCTTTCTGAAATATCTATATTCGTATTTGTTTAAGGTTTTTTAATTGCTAACCAGAACATTTTGCAGGTCTGTCTTATTAAGTTTCCTCTTGGACAAGTCTGATGTTGTGGCATCTCACCCTGGGGTCTGCTCATTACTTTCTCACTCCCTTTTCACTGAAATATGGGCATTTTAGATATGTTTAGACTGAGTTTCTATTTAACTTATATTTCCATAGGCTTCCTTTCATATCTGTCTAGTGACTGCAGCAGGAACTGCCTTCTTATTGATACTCAGAGTAAAGGGTCTCCATTGTGTTGCTCTGTGCATCTGGGTTGGGGATGGGGCTCTTCATTGCAAATGGGCAGCAAAGATCAATGCCCCACTTCCTGGCTCCACATTTAGCCTCATCACCACCTGTCTGACAAAGGCGGGTGAGCTGCACCTGAGTTTGGCTGTCCTTTTTGTTTTAAAATTCTTTTCCAGAATGCTAGCTTTTAATTCTTTCCTCACACTTAAAAATGCACCCATGATGCCTGAACTGGCCTTCTCCTGTAATCAGATTGCTGACCACCTTAATTGTCATCATAGAACCTTCATCAGCTGATGGAAGCAGATGCAGAGATCCACAGCCAAGCACTGGGCTGGGCTTTGGGAGTCCAGTAGGAGAGAGGGAGGAGGGATTATATAAGGAAGGGGGGGTCAAGATTATGATGAGGAAACCACAGAGACAGCTGACACGAGCTGGTGGGAGCTCATGGACTCTAGACTGATGGGCAGGGAGCCTGCATGGGACTAACCTAGGGCCTCTGCATATGAGTGACAGATTTATTT
Organism: Sigmodon hispidus; assembly: GCA_004025045.1. Classification (NCBI taxonomy): domain Eukaryota; kingdom Metazoa; phylum Chordata; class Mammalia; order Rodentia; family Cricetidae; genus Sigmodon; species Sigmodon hispidus. The sequence continues at coordinate 47,131 of PVIH01007816.1, forward strand.
TTTTTTTTTGCTTGGTCTGTTTGTGGGTCCCCTAGCAGGATCTGTCCCTGACTCATGAGCTGGCTTTTTGAAACCTATTCCCTATGCATTGCTTAGCAAAGTGTTCTACTACTGAGCCACACCCTAGCCTGAGTGTGTTGGCTTTCCCAATATCTGGTCCAGTGTATATATGAGGTAAGTAAACCAAGAAAGCTCCTGCAGAACCAATCATTTCTCCAGGTCCAGGCTGAGACTTTAGACATCTTTACTCTTTTCAAGGCCTTATATTTGCTTTATATAAAATTCCAAGAGTCTTGAATATACTTTGCACCAGGAATATGACATGTGTAAATTCCATCTTTTTGGAAAATGATACCATATAGAGAGAATATGGAGTTGCTAGAAATGTTTTTCATATTGAAGTAACTTAGATCTCTGGGTAAACTGAGGCAACTCCTTGACTGACTGTAGCATGAGAGCTGTGTGAACATCAAATAGGCAGAGCTGTTCACTCTCTTATTTTATAGGTGCACAGACACCTGCTTGGTGCCAGACACCATGTAAACTCTCAACATAAGGAAGGAAAGAAGCAGTTTCTGTTCTAGAGAACCCATACTCTAGCAGATGACAGACTTTTAGCAATCCTTAACGCATACATAAAATGCAGATTTTATTAAATGTTGTCAAATGCCAATAATGAGACACAAAGCAGGGAATTGAGACCTAAGCACTAAGTTGGTAAGTAGGCTGGATGTTTTTGATGGGCTCCATTAAGAGACTATTGAACAGAGGAAGAAAAGAAGCTGCTGTGTGGTTAATGAAACAGCGATTGCAAAGGTCTGAGGCAGGCACATGCCTGCCATGTCCAGCAGGCAAGGGAGCAAGAAATCATATCTGAGCTGAAAGCAGGCTGGGCATCATCCATCACACTGCTGACTCTAGCTTCTGTGTTCAGAGCAAGCTGAAGACACTAAGGCAGGAAGGAAACAGAGACATGATGTTCACCAGCACAACTACAGGTTGCCTCGGTATATGACAGGAAGCAGTAGAAGGTCAAATTCTGGGTGATTATTTAAAAATACAGAACCAGTGGGAGTTGTTCATGTTGATATAATACAAGAGATAAGACGGGTCCACTGGTAGGCTAGGGAGCTTGGCCCCAGTGTCTGGCTGAGGGAGCAGTCCCATTGGAAATTGAGTCTGGAACACATTAAGTCAGGATGTTTCTCAGACTCCCCAGAGAGACCTCCTATCCCCTGTGAACATATGAGTCTGGAATCCAGTGTGGGCAATGTTAGACTTCAAGCCATTGGTGGCTTGCAAAACTGATCTGCAGTGATCAAGAGAGTGAGGGGAGACAGAACACGGGATGCTCAGATGAAGTACTTAGGAGAACCCCATATTTGGAATGTTCTTATCGTATTGTATCCCAGAACCACCCCCTGGTGGATATAGGATGCTCATACTCTGTTGTTGGAGAGATAGGGGACATGTGGAATTTTCTTTGGGTAGACTGTTCTAGAATTCCTTCCTATGCACCAACATGCTTCTCTGTTCAGACTCCTGTACATTTAGATCATGACACCAGGTTGGCCTCACAGCCAAACATTATATTCTAGGAACACTGATAAAACACTTAGGACAGTTTCAAACTCCCGTTGGTTTGTTAATCACACAAAGGAAATTCCCCCTTGCTTGTTTTCTTACCCATTTGTTTGTCCTCCTGGTAGTTTATCCAAGCCCTAAGAGGTGGATTAAGAATTTTGTTTAGTAAAGGAGGCCAAGTCTGAATTTATTTGGAAATTTTCTTGTTTTGAGAAATAAACCCTCATGTCAAAAAAAATTAACATGTGCCAGATCATAGAAAGTTCCAGATTGGGGTCATAGGAGAGAAACACATGGTGTATTTTATTTTCAGGGCATATAGCCAATGACATAAGCAGTGGTGTCTCTAGAAATGGCTTTCGTGGTAACTGAATTAGACTAGGTGAAGTCTTCTGGGAGGTGCATACTGAGTTTGTATAAACTGACAACATGGCTATTCCATGGCATGGTTAAGGGGAAGATTTTATTGTAGATATGAGAGAGAGGGAGGGGGCAGGCTAGAGGCATCTGTGAGACTCGGAGCAGAGAGAGAATGAAGTAGACTGGACTGGCCAGGGCTGTCTGTGGTGGTAGTGGGGGAATAGCAGGGGACAGAGAATAGAGAAAACTGTAAGAGAAGCAGGAGCGGAGCGGGAGGGGAGCAGACAGAGAACAGCAGGGTTATAAGGAGGGTGAGGAGCCGGGGGAGGGAGGGAGGTCCATGAACGGGAGGGAGCTAAGGGGCGGGAGGTGAGAAGAGCTAGGATGCTAGAATGGACTGTGTAATGACTGTGTAACAGGTACTTGTGACATTGAGGGAGCCCGGAGGCCAGAAGGGGCTTTGATATGCAGATATTAGAGATATATAGTCATCATCATACATAGTCATTATATGTCCCTCCTGCTGGAAATAAGGGAAGTGACTCCTTTTGATAGAAGGGAATCAATTTCACAAGTTCCGGAGGAAATGCTAGCTTTTATCTAACCACAGGAAATGCTCCTAGAGTCCAGGCCATTTCTAAATACTTGAACTGACTTTTAGAATCTGGGAATCAGAGTTTCCTTTGGACCTGACAAGTTTCATATGCATTTCTCATATTGTCATCCAAATAAGATTGTTCACTGTGTCTGCAAGCCCCATGGCTTAGTGCTCATGCAGCAAAAGACTTCTGGTTATTTCTCAAACCCGTGACCCTCAGAGGCAGGAAGGAAGGGGCAGAACGAGGGCTGCCTGACTGAAGATGAGCTGATGCCTGGTTTGTGCCAGTTGGTCTGCTAAGTCCACAGACCCAAGTCAAATCATATGAGCAGAGCTGCCTTGGGCTGCAGGTGATGTTTCCCAGTATGCCAAGCCTGACTCTCTGATCTAAGCCACCCTTCTGAAATTCCCCCCACCTCCCCACCCAAGTTCAAATAAGTAGGCCAATCTCTGTTTTAGTTTCTATTTTTATATCAAAATACATGTAGGTAAGAAATTTATGAACAAAGATTTATTTGCTGAATATTTTTTTGTGGCTGAAGATTCTAAACAGCATTGCAATGGTATTTTTAAAAGACTCTCTGCTTTATTACACATGGAGGGTGGAATCATGGTGGTAGAAACTATGAGAGAGAGATCAATCACATGGTAAGACAGGAAACCAGAGAGATTCAGGGACCAGGTATAACCCTTTTATAACAGTCCACCAGACTCTCCAGGGACTAGAAGGAGTCCTGTAAGTGCTATATTATTCATTTCTTAGGGAAAGGCTCCATAGGACCTAACTAACAGGCTTTCTGCCCCTCCTGCACCCTCTCCCTACATAATAGGTTTTTCTGAAGTAAGATAGATCAAGCCAAATTGAAAAAGTACAGGTTTTTTTTGAGCAAAGCAACTCCTGGGTGTGTTCACTGGCCCCAGAGATGAAGGCCAGAGAAACTGAGCATTCAGGGCAGGGCAGGAAAGTTCTATAGATTGTAGGCAAGGGATAATGATGTGTCTGCCACAATCTGGGTTTGTTTGTGGCCAAGAATGTGCAAAAGCTGTGCACTTAGGCTGGGACTGGCCTGGCAACAGAAGAAGAAGCTGCAGGAGCCCACGAGGACGCCAAGTGGGGCGTTAGGTGTCTTTCCTTTGTTGGGAGACTGTCTGAGTGGATAGGGCTTGGGAAAAGAGAGAGAAATGGGGCTTCCTAAATTGTGCAGGGGTGAGCTGTGCAGAGGGTCCAAATGAACAGTAACTTTTTCCTATACTCTTGATGGTTCCATTTCTTAATATTGCCCCACTGAGGACCACGCTCTCAATGCATAAACTATCTATTCATCTATCTATCTATCTATCTATCTATCTATCTATCTATCTATCTATCTGTCTGTCTATGTACTTACTTACTTTCTTACTTATGGTTTTTCAAGACAGGCTTCTATGTAACCCTGGATATCCAGGAACTCACTCTGTATACCAACTTGGCCCTGAACTCAAAGATCTGCCTGCCTCTACTTCCTGAGTACTGGGATTAACGGTGTGCACCAACACCATCAGGCTCCAGCTCATATTGACATACTCTCCAAACCTCAGCAGCTTCCAAGTCTCTGGGGTAGGATGAGAACTCAGTCAACTACGACAGAGGGTAGGTCTTCACTTTGTTTCATTACCCCTCACATTGCACTTTAACTCTGTAGCAGGAGGTGAGCGGTAAAATCTGAGTTCTGGCATAGGCTCTTCAGAATAGGCATGTGCTTGGACTGAAGTAGATTCTAGAAGGCAACAGGAAGATGGCAGACACATAGAGCTATGTTGAGCCTGTTGTCTTTTTGAATGCTGGAATCAAAATTAGCTTTGAGAGTGTAGAGCACTTCCCATTGTAGTTTTTGGTACCCAATGGTGATTTCCGGCTGGAGCAGATGGCTTTGCATGAGCCTAAGAGGAGTGGGGCCGTTAACTCTTATAATAGCAAACCCTCCCATTGCCCTTTGCTTTCCTCAAGGTCCTCAGAGCAAAGGAAGAAGTGTCACCAGATGCCGTGGCAGAGGAAGTGGAGTTCAGAACAAGTAATTGCTAGAGTAGGGTTAAGGCAGAGGTGCCGGTTCTGGCCAATTAGGAGCTCTTTCTCCTACACATGCTCGTCATGGTCGACAACATGAACACTTGGGTCTGCAGGGGAAAGGCACTAGTTTTTATTAGTTGCTCCAAATGCTCGCTGACACAGGTGAGAGATGAACAAAGAAGTTCTTGGCTCTCTCTAATAAGAGTACAGCAGCCTGCTTCAGAGGCCCAATACATAGACAGCCCTCCTGGGCTTCAGAGGCCCAGTAGCATAGACAGCCTCCTGGGCTCTGAGCTTCATTCCTGGATACATATTTCTCGTGCTGTCCAATCCAAAAAAAACCCCGATAACTTCCACAATCTCGTCCTTATCCCTGGCAAAGTGGGCACAGGGACTGCTTATCTCACCGGAATGTGGCAAGGAACACTGTCAAAATAGCCAGAAGGCATCCAGTCAAGTTGATAAAGTGCTATGCAGAACAAACACAGACATTTGGGCATGCATGCCCTTTCTTTGCAGGACCTTTGCTATTTTGTGGGTTAAGAAAAAAAAAATGAGTCAATGAAGGCTTTTGACAATGTTCCATGTGACTTAAGGGCATATCCAGTCCCTTGTGTCACCTATACTTACAAACCAAATCTTTCTTCCGCAGTTCGCAGACAGGAGGTCACTGAAACATCGTTACAGTTAAGTGCTCCAACAGAGCATATTGTGTATCTGCTTTCTGTGGAAACTGTGCTCAGATTTTTAATTCCCTTTGACCTGTGGTTCATTCTATTCCTTCTGGTTTTAATCATGCATGTTGCTGATTAATCCCTTGGTGTTCTTTGCTTCACCTTTGCCATAACAGAATGTACAGCAAAGTACAAGTGAATCTTGTTGTGTTTACAGATGTAACAGGTCCTGACTATTTAGGAGAAGCAATGATCCCTGTGGCTAAGTTCTGCTCATTTTAATTTCTGTGTGTCTTCAAAAAGCGCCTTTGCTTTCACATTCTGTTTTTGGAATTAGATGCTTCTCTACAGTCTCTCATGTGTTGATTCACAGCAACTATAACATAAGCCACAAATTCAATCTGCCCTCTTTTTTCAAGTGGATTTTAGTTCAGACTATGGGCATCATCTGGCATTGCTGGAGCTGGAAGCCTCTGGCTTCCCTGTTCTCTGAGCTCTGTCCTTTAATCACTGAGCCCAACTCAGGGGACCAGTCAATGGAGAGGTATAGATGAGAACATGAGTTCCTGTACCAAGTCAGTACATCACATTTATCAACCAAACCAAAAAAAATGTATTTATTTATGTGAAAGAGCTTAGGTGATTGATAAGTACTGCAATGAACAAGGGATTTGCACATGTGCTCACATTTATGTGTAGATCTGTAAACACCAACCAAATCAGGATGCAGAAAAGTTTGAATGGTGGCAATGTTGGAGATGACAAAATTTTAAATTCTGTAAATTAACTACGGCATTGTGATTTGCTGTGTTTCTTTATCCCCCACCCTCCACACATACACACATAACTTTGGAAAACTGAAATCAGAAATTAACTATTTTTTAAAGCTTAAATTTGTTCCTATTTACAGGTCCTGTGTTTTGGCAGTTTGATGATAACCCTGGTTTGATTTATGTGAGTTTAAGAACTCTAGCTCTTTCAGTAATTGTTTTTAAAGATTAATTTTTTTTAATTATGTGTATTATGTGTGTATGTGCATCTGAGTACAAATCCACATGGAGTTCAGAAAAGGGTGTTGGATCCCTTAGAGCTGGAGTGAGTCCCTCTTTAAAGGCCCTGGGAACTGAATCTCTGTCCTCTGAGATAGCAGTGCATGCTTATGCTCTTAACTGCTGAGCATCTCTATAGTTCTCTAACAAGTAACTCTTACACTATAAGAATGCACCACAGCTCTCCATACCCACAAGCCTAGCCCCAGATGCATGGCCAACAAACCCTCTTTGTTCAAAAGCCACCTTTGCCTGGAAAGTAGCTTCTTCCTGTTCCCACTCCCCATCCCCCTTCACACCTGCAGACCTAGCTATAGATCAGTGGTCTTCGAACCCACTGTGTTTGTGAGCCATCTTTGACTGATCCTTTCCTCTTCCACCCTTTCCCCCACCCACGCCATCTGTACTCACTGTCCAAGTTCAAGAATCATGGTTTGATAGCCATCTATGCCTAGTCCAGTTAAACAGCTTTACCTGGACTATCCCTGACCACACAGCTCCAGCACTGGCCAAACCTAAGGAGGACCAGACTCTCACATCACACACACAAGCTAAAATGATGCATGCCCAGGTCAAACTGAAAAAATAAAAAATAAAAAAAGCAATATGAATGTACAAGACAGCAAGCATGTCTTCCTTCAAATCCACTAGGCCCAAAAAATGTTCTTTAATAAGACTGCACAAATAAACCCAAGAATATGAATCTAAGAGAATAGTGATACATTTTATCAAGTAATTTAAGAAATTTAAGGATGATGTAAACAAACTTCATTAAATTTGAAGAGGTTGGCAATAAATACATGACTAATGTACAAGAAAATAGAAATACAAAGCTCAATGAAATGAAAAAGGCAATTCAGGGTTTGAAAAACTGAATTCAATAAGGAAATAGAAACACCAAAGAGAATACAAGCCAGCCAAAATGAAGATAAAATTGAAAAACTCAGGACTCTAGAAAAACATATGGAAAAACCTTCCAGGAAGACAGAATGAAGAAGAAGGTAGAATGTCGGGGCTGGAAGACAAAGCAGAGGACACAGATCAAATATACAAAGTATGTGAAAAAGTTTAAAAGCTCAGGGAAGGAACATGGAGGAAATGAACAACACCATCAAAAGTCCAAATCCTTGCACTATAAGCTTAGGTAAGGGAGAATAATCCTAGTTTTGGCATAGACAAGATCCTTAACAAGACCATGAAAAAGAACTTCCCCAAACTAAGGAAAGACAAGCATGTAGAAGAAACATACAGAACACCAGCTACACAGGCCAGAATAGAAACTGCCTATGAAAACCATAGTAAAATACCAAATATGCAAAAAATTGCAAACTTAAAGAGGAAGAACACAATTTACATATAAAATAAAGCTAATCAGAATGACAGCTGATTTCTCAATAGAAACTCTGAAAGCTAGAAGAGGCTGGAACAATACTTTCCAGTTTCTAAAAGACCACAGCTGCCAGCATAAAGTACTTTACCCATCAAAACAATGTGCCACGTTGAAGGAGAATAAAAATTTTTTATGAACCAAACAATCTAAAAAATTCATATATCACAAAATGCTAAACAGAATACCAAAAGCAATACTTTGAACTGAAAATAGGAATTAGCATACCCAAGAGACTGTAGAAAGAAAATAAATGAAGCTATAATAAATAAAATACAAAACATAACTAACAATGCAACTCAGCAAAACAGGAAAATGACCACAATCTACTCACACCTTTCAATAATAGCTCAAAATATTAATGACCTCACTTGTCTAATTAAAAAAACTCTGGCTAGATGAATGGATTAAAAAAAATCTATATATTGTCTACAAGAAAGTCAGCTTTATAAACAAACATAGTAAAAGGAAGAGAAAAATTATTATAAGCAAATGGGATGAAGCAGCAAGCAGTATGGCCATCCTAATAACTGACAACATAGACTTCAAACTAAGACTCATCCAAAGATACAAAATCATAGTGCTTCATTCTAATCAAGGGATCAAGAAAATATTGAAAATATATATGCACAAAACTTTGCATATTCAACTATATTTAAAAGAATAGTAATTGGATTAAAACATAGATTAACACAAAACCAATAATAATAGATGATTTCAATATCCCATTTCTCAAATAGAAATTCTAGATAAAAAATAAACAGAAATCTTAAAATTAAAAGGTATCACATCAAATGGATCCAACTACATACTATTGTATTTTATCTATATAATATTCCACCCAAATGCCAAAAATATACACTCTATTAAACAGCTTGTAGAAGCTTTTCTAAAATGAATGACATGCTACAAAAACACTAAGACAATTTCTGTATCCAATCTGACTATTATGCAATAAAAGTTAAAATCAACAGCAAACAAAGCTCTGGCATGTGTATTAACCCATAGAGGTTAAACAGGTCAGTGCTGAGTGACAAATTGGTCAGAGAAGAAATCAAGAAGGAAATAAAAATATTCCTGTAGTAAATAAAAAGAAACAATACAACTAACCCTGTGTGACACATTAAAAGCAGTTATAAGATTGAGGTTTTGAGCCCTAAGAGCCTATATTGAACATGAGAAAGAACATAAATAAATTATATAATTATATAACTCAAGAATTTGGAAAAACAAGAATAAACCAAAGCCCATCCCAATAACTAGCAAAAAAGTAAAAAAATTAAAGCATAAATCAGTGAAATGGAAACAAAGAAACCAATACATAGAGTCAATGAATCTAAGATCTGGTTCTTTGAGAAGATAAACATCCAACTAAGCAAAATATAGAGATAACCCAAATAAACAAAATTAGAATTTTTCAGAGAATTACAATAGACACAGAATAAATTTAGAATCTTATAAAAAAATTTTTTAAAACCTGTACTCCATTAAGTGGGAAAAATCTAAAAAAAAGAGATGACTTTCTTGATTCATCTAAACGACCAAATTTAAATCAAGTACAGATCAACAACCTAAACAAACCCATGATAAAAAAAGGGGATTGAAACAATAACAAAAAGCCTTCTGAATGGAAAAAAAATCCCAGGCTGAAACGGATTCACAGGTGAGTTCTAGCAGACTTTCAAAGAAGAGCTATAGTCAATACTTCTTAAATTATTAAAAAAGATAAGCATTCAAACTTATTCTATGAAGCTCATGTTACTCTAACACCCAAAGCAGATCAAGACAGTCAATCAGTCAGGCAAGCAGACAGACAGACAGATAGAGAGACAGACAGACAGACAGACACACACCAAACAAGCAAACAAATTACAGAACAATATTCTTGAAGAGTATAGCTATAAAACTTCCATAAAATACTAGTAAACCAAATTAAGTACATATCAAGATGATTCACGCAATTGAGTTTGCTATATACCAGAAATGAAGCCATGATTCAATATGCATGAGTCACTACATACAATAAGTCATATTAATCGACTTAAAGACAAGAATTACATAGTCTGTATCAATAGTTGTAGAAAAGGACATTGACAAAATCCAACCTGATTTTATGGAAACAACCTGAGAGCGAAAGGCCAGAGGGAACATAATAAAGGCTAAATTTGACACACCCACAGACAACATTACCCTAAATGGAGGAAAACTCAAAGCAATCCCATTAAAAACAGGAATGTGATAGACCTGCTCACTATGCCCACTTTTTCCCAACACAGTGCACCAGCAATAGGGAAAATGAAAGGGATCCAACCAGGAAAAGGAAAGTAGAATGATGTCTATTTGCGAATGATATGACATTCTACATGAGGGTCCCAAAAGTTCCACCACAACATTTCTAGAAACAATTATCAATTTCAGCAGGACACAAAATCAAGATACAAAAGTGTGTAGCCTTTCTATGCATCACCATCAAACACATGCAAAACAGATCATTAACACATTTCCATTTACAGTAGCACCAAATACAACAAAATATCTAGGAATAAACCTAACCGAGAATGTGGAAGGACTCTACAGTGAAAATTTCAAATCTCTGAGAAAGAGATTGAGAAGACATTAGAAAATAGACAGATACCTTGTGTTCATGAATAAGTACAACTAACACTGGGAAAGTGACCATCCTTCCAAAAGCAATGTACAGAGCAAGGTAATCCCAACCAAAATATCCACAATATTCTTCAAAAGAATAGAAAAAAACCATATAATTGATATAGAACCAGAGAAGATCCCAGGACAACAAAGCAAATGCTGGTGAGATTTTGAGGAAAAGAGACCCTCATTCATTGTTGGTGGGAATGCAAGCTGGTGCAGATCAATATGGAGATCAATATGGAGAATCCTGAAAAATTAAAAACAAATCTGCCATATGGCCAGCTATACACTCTCAGCAAATGAACAAAGGACTCCATGTTCCGTTCCACAGATATTTGCTCAGCAATCTTGATAGATGCTCTATTCACAATATCTAGGAATTTGAACAACTTAAATGTCCTTCAATATGTGAGTGACTAATGGAAACGTCATAACACATAGAATAAAATACTATTCAGCTGTAAAGAAAATGACAACTATGAATTTTCAGGTAAATACATGGATTTAAAAGATTATAGTGAATGAGGTAATCCAGACCTCAGTATATTCTCCCTCATCTAAGGTTCCTAGCTCCAAATCTTCATAAGTTAGTGTATGACATTGAGTAACATCAGAAACCAGGAAAGTATAAAGGGATGGTGGGCTGAAGAGGGGCATGATGCAGGATACAGGTGATATGAAGTATAAAATGGAAAACAAATGGGGAGTGGGCTTCAACTAGGGAGGGGAGGGGGTCAAACAGAAGGAGGAAAAAACACATACACAAAGGTTGCTTGATCAAGTGTAAGAATCATGATCTACAATACATATATGTATGCATACAAATACACACACGCACACGCGCGCGCGCGCGCACACACACACACACAGACACTACTCTCCACAAGAATCATACACTAACAACCCCCGAGAACCAGGCATCAGTAAGCTTAGTCAGGAGAGCCCAAGTGACTCCCAAACAATATATACTATTGATGTTGCCTTTGGGGTTTCTTCTGAGAGGATGGTGGAGACACCAAACACTTAGGACACAGGAATCAGATGATGTAAGCTGGATCTACCCTGAAAGTCTCCTCCCCATGGCCTAGTTTTTATAGTAACAGAAAGTACTATGCAGCATCAAGGGAGAAAACAAATAATAGCCTTAATTGGATTTTTAAGGCCCACTCAATAGGAGAGAAATCATGCCTGGTTCTGGAAATCTAGCCAATATGGAGGGGCTAGGGAGGGGGTAGGAGAGGGGTTGGACATGGGAAAGAGGAAAGCGGTATGACTATATTTGAATTAAAATGTACTTTAAGACAATAAAAGCTAGAAAGGACTTCCTAGAATTTTTGAAGAAAAAGATACAACCATGACATCTTTTAAATCTTAATCTATTGTTTATGACATATTATTTCAGAAAAGGAACTTCCCTCTGAGCCAGGGATGTCTATCTATCAATACACGGTGTCTTAGTTTAGTTTCTTTTGCTGTAATGAAGACCATGTTCAAAAACAGTTTGAGGAAGAAAAGGTTTATTCCAGCTTGTGGCTTTATACACATTCCTAGGGGAGGTCAGCGCAGGAGCCGGAGGCAGGAACTGAAGCAAAGGCCATGGAGGCTGTCCTCTTCCTCATGGCTCGCCCAGTCTTCTTTCTCATGGCTTGCTCAGTCTGTTTTCTTGGACAGCCCAGACCCCTGATTAGGAGGGGTGACACTACTCACAGTTTGCTGTGCCCTCCTACATCAATTGTCAACTGTCAATCAGTCATCAATGAAGAGAATGCCCCACAGGCTTACCTATTGGCCAATCTGATGGGATTTTTTTTTTTAACTTTTTATTGACTCTTGGTGAATTTCACATTATGTATCCTGTCCCATTTATTTCCCCATACATTTGTATCTGTCTTCTGCCCTTGCAACTTCTCTCCACTCTGCCAAATATTGTCATGGAAGCTGTAGTGTGGCCCCATGACTTGCATGGTATAAACCATTTAATCCATATATCTTTACTTCCAAGTGTTAATTGCAATGAGTCATTGGTCTGCCTCTATGCCTCTGGCTTCTGTTATACCATAAACACTGAGCCTTCAGTGGAATTCTTGGATATCCTGATGTTGCCCTGTTTTATGGAGATTGAATGGTTTTGGATTTCCAAGACTGACCACTTCACATGCTGTAGCAGTGGACAGATGGGGTGGATGTTGGGATGGGACAGCTTATAGCCCTGGATCTGTGCCTGGGTGGTAGCTGGGTTGGTCAGCCTGCCAGCCCTCCCTCATCCTCACCACCAGGTTAAGTTCTCTAGCATTGTCCCAGGTAGTTCACTCAGTGTTGCCGGCAGCAGAAGTACAGGGAGTTTTCCTGCTCTTACATCCTTCTGTGTCGGTTCAGCTATACCCATGGCAACATGGTCAACTCTACTGTGCTATCCACACAAGATACACAGCCTGAGGGGCAATTCTTAAATTTGAAGTTATCTTTTCTCATATGACTCTCGCTTGTGTCAAGTTGACTTGAAACTAACCTGTGTACATAGTGTTATCCATTTTGTTAGTTTAGTTATTTTTAGAACTAAATTTAAGACATTAAACTCTTTCTAATAGGATTGGGATTGATGATCTACCAGTATTCTCTCTCCACACAGTTTTCACAAAGATGTATCAGGATTTTATAAAATATTTCACTAATAATGTTTGACATCATCTGAACCAAAACTAAAATTTTAAGTTTAAAAGTACCTGTAAAAATTAATTGTGCTTAACAGTCTAGAAACAAGGACCAGGACTTTGTGATACCATTTTCTTTCCTAAGCATCAGCATCTGTTGCTGGATTCTTACAGTTCCCTGAAGGGAGGGGGTGAGAAGACACAAAGTCAAGGACACAGATCCCAGTAGTCATTTGAAAAGAACTAACTCATTTATTCCACAATGAATAGAACCTTATATACCCTCCTCCAACACTCAGGCTATGTCACAATTTCGTAATATTGCATGGCTGTCCCTCATTGGCTGGGCACAATCAGGAGATCTGACATAATCTTGTTGCTAGGCAGATTTCCAATAGTCAGGAACTCTGCAGTACCTGTTGCTAAGCAGATTCTAAGCAATCAGAAATGTTGGACAGTGTGGTGATACGTTACATATTTAATATAACCTGGAATATAAAGAGATCAATCTACAGTTAAATCTAAGCAGAGATAGCTCTGGGAGTTCTAGATCTCTGTGTACAAGGCCAAACAGCTGGGATTCAATGGCACACACCTTTAATCCCAGCACAGGGAAAGCTGGGAGCAGTGACCTACACCTTTAATTTCATAACCCCAGAGACAGAGATCTTTCTATGTTTCTGTGAGTTCAAGGCTGACTACCAAATAGAGTAGCTCACACCTTTTATCCTAACCTGGATGGGATACAGCTGGTTGAGAAGGGTATTTAAGGCAGGCTTGGGAAAGCAGCAACTATTAGAAGTGACCAGGAGTGAAGCTGAGGAAGCTGGAAGATAGCTTGGTAAGATTTGACTGTGGTGTTTTCTCTCTGATATTTCAGCCTTTCCCCAATATCTGGCTCTGAGTCTCTTTCTTACAATCAGAATTTGTGCTACAGGACAATAGCTGTTTCTAGGCCCTTAGGCAGACTCCAGGTTGACTAATAAGGCCAATAATGTACATTATGTGCATGCCTTGGCAACTGGTTTGAGGCAATCTCCTTAGCCCTACAGGCCCATCTTACTACATATCCACCCTTTTTATTTTAATACATGGGCACTCAGCAGGAGTCAGAGTTCTTTACTCACTGCCTTGTTGACCCCACCTCAGGAAGGTTCAGAAACCAGGCTGTGCCTGTCTTAGGTTAGCTTGCCTAACAAGTTCTTACCTATTATTGACTACCAGTCAAGAATATCTATTCTTGGAGAGCTGCCCAGGTGAAGAGAATTAGGCAGTAGCCTTTTGAATTTCAGAGAACTAGGCATGAATTACCTCCTGTGGAAGGCTATGAAAAGGATGTCTAAGAGCCATTATAACCTGAAGAGTCACCTTATCCATTGCCTACTGCTGTTGGATGTGCTACAAAGAAACTTAAAGAAAAAAAAATATTAAAAGCACCACCCTGTCAATCAAAACATAACTGAGAATCCAGGAGAAATATTATGCCAAACCTTTTAAAAATAGTCAAAGGTTATAGCCTCTGCCCTCGTCTAATATAATTGGAATGAATAATATAGAAACTTATCTGACCATAGACCTTTAATATATTTAGCTAGCTCCTGAAGTGCTAAAATTATATTCCCTTCTTCAAAAGGTGTCATACAAAATGAGGAAAAGAGGTCTACAAGTCTTCAGCATTTAGGGGGCAATGAAAACAAGAAATGGCATATATATATATTGCCCATTTTGGGTTATTTCCTTCTTGGTTGAAGCATACTGATCCATGGCTGGGAACACATCTTGCTGTGATGCATATTGGCATAGTGGCACTCTGAGGAAAAAACCATAAGCATACCCTTTCCCATGTGTCAGCAGGGGGCTGGTGGCTGCCATTGAAAGGAGATTGGGTCTTTTAATCTTACTCGGGGTAGATGTGTGCCTCAGTCCTTATGGCCATGGTTGGTCTTGAGGGAACTGTATTTGCTCTCAGGAGACTGACACAAATGAGAAGTGGCACTAGAAGAGCTACCACTGCTGAACTAGTGAGCAGAATGAACACTTTGCATCTGGCTCATGTGTGATATGTGTAATTAAAACCCAAGTGTACACACTATAATTATATTCCTATGTTTAAGATTCTGAGGACAATGTAGCTTTGAATATAAACATCTAGTGAACTTGTCCTGCTCCAGGACAGTTACTGTGAGACTAATCAACTCCACTAAAATCCAATAATTACAACCAGCTTATTACATCTATGAAGCTGAGGCAGAAAACAAAGGTTTAAACTAGTTTCTTAAAGTAGTTTCAGGTATAACTCCTTTCTAGAAAACATAAAGGATACAAAATAGTCTAAACTGTATGAGCTAAACAGTGGCAAAAGCACTGCTGATTTTATAAAAGTAGTAGCTTCAGATGGCCTATTAGCAAACAAATTCTACTACTTTTATATTTGACTTAGGCTAGACACAATAAGTTACTCATTCAGTACATAAAACAAAGATTACCAAATACCTTCTGCCTGTAATGATAAGATGATAGTCTATTGCTTGATGTTTGCACTAAGTTAACATTTGAACAAAAGCCCTTTTAGGTTACAAAACTTATTTCAAAATAGTGTTGTCTGGCCTAAAATCCTAATGATTACTATTCCTTTTTCCTAAGGTCCAGAAGTGAACAAAGGCAGAAGAGTTATACCAGATAAAGTCATGTAAACCGCTGGTCTAATGTCAGGGCAGGTTAATAGATATTGTATACTTCCACATTGTTGTTCCTCCAAATTTAGACAATATAAAGATGATCACTGAAGCTACCTGAGTCTCATTCACTCTTCCAAATGTCAACACCTCTGAGATGTAAGTCTGCCAGTGAGCACAGTAAAACATAAACATCCTGACAAAGGAGCACAAGAACAACAACTCAAACTTTGTTCCCAGGAGAACAGCAACCATAGCTCCAATGGTAATAAATACTAAGCTAAGATTAGAAGCAGGGTTAAGAAGCAGCCATTACCTGTGGAACTAAAGCTACAGGGAAGGAGACCAGTATTTTGATCTGGCCTATGGCAATTCAGTAAGTCAGCTAACAGCCCTGATGGGAAGAAGTTGTCCTGCACCTTTTGCCAGCTCATCCTGAACCCCACCTTCCATGTGTTTGATGCCATCATAAACGGCAGAAAGGAGATGCCAAGCTGATTGAGAAGCTGGACATTAAGCCTGGCAGCAGGGACAAGGAAAAGGAGGCCAACCACTGCTCAAAGCCCTGATGTGCCACTGGCTGTCTGCTGAGGATGTCCTACTGCAGATGATCACCATCTACCTGCCATCCCCAGTCACTGCACAGAAGTCCTGCTGTATGCTGCTTTATGAAGGGCCAACTCCCACAAGGGCCACTTCTATACCTTTGGTAGAGTGTTGTCTGTGTGACTCAAGGTCAAGATTATGGGCCCCAACTACATGCCTTGGAAGAAGGAGGGGGAAAATCAGCAGCATCCACAATGAAAACTGGCTTTCTACTCCTCTTCAAGTCCATGCACTGCGGCTGCCTGAGAGGTTGACAGGACTTGTGTCCATGTCGTTGGTTTTGCAAATGTGTTACCCAGGGGTAATTCCTCTTGCATAGGCCCTTGAGAAGCTACCATATTGACAAATCCATGACATGTGTGTTCCCTGGGAGTGGGGGATCTTGAAGCACAGGAATCGCCCCATAGCTGCATCCAGAGTGTGTTCTGTGCCTTGGTCTCATCAAGCTGTCCATGCATGCATGCATGTGGTGCTAGGGGAAGCCCTCCTCTCTCCCCTCGGCGGCTGTGGCCTGTCCCCCTCTAGCAACCAGTCTTTGGCTCCACGATCAATATCACCTTCTTCACTACCACCTTCCATTCCAGCCCTCCAGCTCCAGCGTTTGCTGAAACCGGGTCTAGCCACTCCCTTCCAAGCTCTGGGAGAGTGGCTTGGCACTGCAGCTCTTGCTGTGCTGCTGTACAAAGATGGAACAGATCCCATCAAGGAGGAGGAGACCAGGCTCTGGAGCCAGTCTACCTTTTATTCTCCAAGCTCCAAGCTTGATCCTGGCCTGTCAATGCCTCCACCATTACCACCTCCACCACCACAATACAAAAAAGAAGAAATTGTTGTTAAGAAAAGGAAGTCAATTTATCTTTTAAAAGTGGAGTGAAAAGTAGCTCTTCTGAAGACAAAGGAAAATAAATAAGAAAGAGCTGGAGAGAGCAGAGTAGAAAGACAAAGACAAGTAAGACATTTATGAATAGGAAAAATGTTTGTAAAGAAGAAAGAACAACAGAAAGAAAGAAATGGAGGTCCCAAATGCTCACCTACTAAAGGGACCAAAAGAATACAACAAAGAGGGGCCCTCTCACTAAAATACACCATCTTGGGGGTGCTGGCACTGTCCAGCACTGAGAACAAGGAGAGAGAAACAATCAGAACCCTGTTCAGAGTGCCAGATGCTGCTGGGTTCTAACAGTTCCCTCAGGAGAGGGGGCAAGAAGACAT
Source organism: Sigmodon hispidus (assembly GCA_004025045.1). NCBI lineage: Eukaryota > Metazoa > Chordata > Mammalia > Rodentia > Cricetidae > Sigmodon > Sigmodon hispidus. The sequence goes on from PVIH01007816.1 coordinate 64,626, forward strand.
GGGGTCAATGCCACAGACCGCCATTGTCAGTTGTAAAGAACTAACTCATTCAACAATGGGGAGCATCTTATATACCCTCCTCCCAGCACCCTGGCTGTGTCACTATCTGGTGATATTACATGGCTATCCCTCATTGGCTGGACACAATCAGGCGATCTGACAGCATCTGTTGCTAGGCAGATTTCCAATAGTCAGAAACTCTGGGCAGTGCCTGTTGCTAGGCAGATTTTGAGCATTCGTGAATGTTGGACAGAAGCTGTTGCTAGGCCCTCAGGCAGACTCCAGGTTGACTCATAAGAAAATACATTATGTGCATGCCTTGGCAACTGGTTTGAGGTAATTTCCCTTTTCCTATGGGCCTGTCTTACTATAAGCATTTATTTGACTCCTTGATTCTGAGTATAGTGTCCTTATCATGTTCCTAGGTCCACAATTTATTTTTGAAATGTGTATGATTACGTTAAATAAAAACTTAGTGACTTAAAATTCATAGAAATATCAATAAGGATCTTTTCTGTTTTCTTCTCATTTAAAAAGAAGATGTATATTTTAGTTTTGTCCCCTGAGAACACTTAGAAACAAGGACAGACTACAAATAATTAGCACATTGAGGCTCCAGTCTGTGGATTCTTTGTATACACTTTTTTCAGTAACAGTTGAGAATGCTTGCAAAAGTGGCTAATTCCAGATTTGAGGCAAATATATATATTTGATGTGCTTTATGTTTTTTCAGTTTGAAAGGCTTCTTATATATTATATATGCATATACACACATATGTGTATACATTCATACATATATATGCACATATTCAGTGTGAGAGAGATAAGAACCACACATTATACATTTTATATATGATCAAATTACTGTTTTTATATGTAATGTTGGTTACTGTAAATAAAAGAAATTAGAGAAAAATTAGATTCTTATAAACAATAAGAAAATAATAAAACTTTTGTCCCATTAAACAATAAAAATCCATGCCTGCCAACTAATAACTGCTAGAATAATTAGCTTCTCCCAGACATGAGCCCCCTTTATTGGTTGTCCAGTGATGAGTGGTCAGCTCTGAAACCATGAATGAATGAAAATGCCTCCTTTATTGGTTGTCCAGTGATGAGTGGTCAGCTCTGAAATCATGAATGAATGAAAATGGACTCAGAAAGCTGTATGTATGTATATATATATATATATATATATGTGTGTGTGTGTGTGTGTGTGTCTTATATATAATACATGTATTATTGTTGTTATATATATGTATATGTGTAACAATAATAATCAAAGCAAAAGATCCTACCAACTTGAAAATGGGAGTGGCATGGGAGATGTTCAAGAGAGGACAGCTGGGAGAGATTGAGAGAGGAAGAAGAAGAGGGGAAGTGATCTAATTCTACTTAATTAAAAACATTAGAATTAAGTGTTCTAATTTTACTACATTATAAAAAGAGGAAGAGAGAAAAGAAATATATATTTCTGCTAAAAATGTAAAAATTTGGTGGATGTACTCAGAAGAATATATAAGGACAACAACACATGCTTATCTTGCTTTTCTGTTGCTGTAGTAGAAACCAGGAACAAAAACAAGTATACATGTAAGGAAGAAATGGTTATTTTATTTTATAGGTTAGAGACCAGTACATTCTTGAGGGAAGTTAGGGTGGGAATTCAAATAGTACAGGAACTCTGAAGTAGAACCATGGAGAAATGTTGCTTCACTGGTTTGCTATCAGGCTCTTTTAGTTGCTTTTCTTACATAGTCCAGGTTTGGAAAGACAGGCCTATACGGCCAAGGAAATTGCCTCAAACCAGTTGCCAAGGTATACACATAATGTACTTCCTTATGAGCCAACCTGAAGTCTGCCTGAGGGCCTAGAAACAGCCACTGTCCAATGTTCCTGATTGCTTGGAATATGCCTAGTAATAGATGCTGTCTGATCTCCTGATTGTGCCCAGCGAATAAGGAACAGCCATACAATATCACCAGATTGTGACCGAGACAGGGTGCTGGAAGGAAAGTCTATAAGACTCTCCTCATTGTTGAATAAATGAGTTAGTCCTTTTCAACTGACTCCCAGGGTCTATGTCAATGACTCTGTGCCTTCTCAGCCCCTCCCCAAAGGGAACTGTTAGGACCCAGCAATATCCAGGGTCATATAGTACCTAGGGATGTTATCATACTCAGTGGGCTGGGTCCTCCTATAACAATTAAGAATCATGAAATTGTTCCCACAGACATGCCCCCCAGAGGCTAATCCAGTGACAAGAATTCCTTAATTGAGTTCTCTCTTCTCAGCTGTTTGAAGTTACTATCCAAGGGAGCCATCACAACATCCCAAACCATTTGCCCATTCTGCCATCAAGATAAAAAGAAATTAGACATTCACTTCCTGTAGCATGAATTTGGATTGTAATAAAAGAGACTCAGAGCCAGACATTAAGGAAAGGCTGAACTATCAGAGAGAGGAAACACCACAATCAAATCTCACCCAGCTATCTTCCAGCTTCCTCAGCCTTGCTCCTGGTCACTTCTAATGCCTGCTGTTTTCCTAAGTCTGCCTTAAATAGTCTTCTTGCCCAGCTGTATCCCATCCAGGTTAAGATTAAAGATGTGAGCTACTGTATTTAGTAGTCAGCCTTGAACTCACAGAAACACAGAAAAATCTCTGTCTCTGGAGTTATGGGATTAAAGGTATAGGTCACCACTCCCAGCTTTCCCTGTGCTGGGATTAAAAGTGTGTGCCATTGAAGCCCAGCTGTTTGGCCTTGTAATCACAGAGATCCAGAACTCCCAGAACTATGTCTACTTAGGTTTGACTGTGGATTGATCTCTTGATATTCCAGGTTTTATTAAATATGTAACATATCACCACAAGTTCCCCCAATATGTACACATAAAAGAATTCTTTCCAAAAGACTTGAACCTATAACTGAAAACAACTCTAGGTTTATCCTTTGCTTAGAAAAACAGGAGGTGGATTGAATTACACAACAACGCAACAACACAAACCCAGCAAATCTAGAAAGTGCAAAGCATTACATGACAATTGATCTGAGTTTCCTAATTAGTGACAGGAAAAAGTAAGTAAAAACTAAGAAGAGGAGGCAAGTGTATTAGTTACTTGTCTCATGCTGTGACAAAGCCATTGACAAACACGAATGGAGAGTGTTTACTTTGAGTGCCAACTTGAGGATGCAGTCCATCTTGGTGGAGAAACCAAGGAGAAAGAGCCTGAGGCAGCTCATCACCCTGTGTCTCCAGTTGCCAAGACTAGAGCAATGACTGTTGTGCTCAGATAACTTCCTCTTTTTTATGAATTTAAGAAGCAAGCCAATGGAACAATGCCACCCTCCTGTATAATGACTCTTCCCGCCTCTATTAACCAAGACAATACCTCACAGGCATGCCCAGAGGCTGAATGAGTCTCCAAGACTCCAGGTCCTATCATGTTTACAGTAAACAATTATGGTGACTTGTATGTATTGGCCCCCATAAAATTATGGGGAGTGCATTATTAAGAGATGTGGCCTTGTTGGAGGAAGTGTGTCACTGTGGAGGTGGGCTTTGAGGTCTCCTTTGCATAAGCTTTACTTAATGTGACACTCAGACCACTTCCTGCTGTCTGCAGATAAAGATGTATTAACTCTCAGCTCCTCTAGGACCATGTGTGCTGGCATCCTGCCATGCTGATAATGGACTAAACCTATGAAAAAACAGTAAGCCATTTAAAAAATAATTTATATATTTTTTCCTTTGTAATAGTTTCTATGATCATGGTGTCTCTTCATAGCAATAAAAGCTCTAAGTCAGAAGTTGGTACCAGGGAGCATGGTATTGCTGTGGTAGATATAACCATGTCTTTGAAGAAATATGGACCTTGGGACTGTGAATTAAAAAAGCATTTGGATGCTTTAAGTATTGTTTAATGGGCCATAGTAGTAGAAGCATGGAGACAGTGATGCTGAGGGTGACTTGAACTGTGGGTCCTGGATCAAGAAGTTTTTATAAACAGAGGTTCCATGTCCTGCCCCATCCCCCTGCCACTTTCAAATAATCACTCAGAGGCTTATATTAATTATAAATGCTTGGCCAATGGCTCAGGCTTATTACTAACTAGCTCTTGCATTTAAATTAACTCATTCCTATTAATTTATATACGGCCACATGGTGCATGGCTTACCAGTCCTCTGGCATCTTGTTCCTTGGGTGGCTGACCTTACTCTGCTCTCCCTTCAAGTTCTCAGTTTGATTTAACCACCTATCTTGCCTTGCTATCGGCAAAAAGAAGTTTATTATCAATCAATGATGATATTTACAGGGTACAGGAGGACCATTCCACAGTAGGTTTTAGAGGAGAAGAATTTTAGTTTGTTGACTAAAAATTGTTCTTATGATATTTTGGTGAAAAACACGTCTGGTTTTTGCTCTTGTCTGAAAAGTCTGCCTGAGGCTAAATTCAAGAATTTTGGATTAATTCTGCTGGCAAAAGAAATCTCAAAACAGCCCACTACAGTCTCTGTCATGTGGTTATTTGTGGTAACTCCAGTAAAGATTCATAATAAAAAGAGTCAAGCATAGCAAGGAAAAATATAAAATGTGAGATCTGAGGAGAATAGGAACACCAGGAAGTGAAATGGAGTTGAGTCCTGTGCTCAGAAGGATAAACAGATTAAAAAGTGAAATAAAAAGAGTAGTGACCTTAGGACAGTATCCCATTCCAACTTGTGAAAAAGAATTGAAGAGAAATTTAGAGCTGGATGTGGTGGTCTGTGACTTTAATCCTAGGACTTGGAAGGCAAAGACTGATGGATATCTGAATTTGAGGCTAGCATGGTCTACAGGAAAAGTTCCAGAACAACTGGATTTAAGCAGTGAAGGTAACGATTAAAAATAGAAAGCTGGTGAAGATGTAATTGAATAAGGGACCATGTTCCAGCCCCAGCAGCAGCAGAACCTGTCAGCTTCAGCCACGTGGTTCTGGCTTTAGAGTTCAGAATAGGAAAAAAAAAAAAAGAAAGAAGTCACTGGGGCTAGACATGTGTCATGAACATCCCTGACAGGCCATTGTGTGAAGCTATGAAGGCAAGCCTAGATTATTTTGCAAACCCCAAGATGTTGGAGAAATCAAAGCCATGGGATACCTTCTGAGGAAAGCTGCTATCAGGGAGTGTAGCCAGCCTAAGAGTAACAAATGTGTGTATCAGCAAAGCTGAAAGGAATTGGAGATCTGAAGAACATTTTGACATCAGACATGGAGATGTAGAGTTTGGCGTTTGCCCAGCTGGCTTTGGTCTTACTTTGGTCCAGTGTTTCCTCACTATGCTTCCTTCTCTATGTTTTGAAATTGTGATGTATATTCTGTGCTATTATATGTTAAAAGTATGTGATCTTTTAAAATATTTTCAAATAGTGGATTATCGTTAAGAGACTATATAAATCTTAGAAGAGCAACTAAATTTTGAATTTCTAAACATTGTTGAGACTGTAATAGACTATGGGAACTTTTGAAGTTGGAGTAAATGCAATTGTCATTGTAATATTATTACAAGTTTATGGGGGCCAAGCTGTAGAATGTGGTCGTTTGAATGCAATTGGTCCCCATAAACTTATAGAGAGTAGCACTAGTAGGAGGTATGGCTTTGCTCAAGTAGGTATAGCCTTGTTGGAGGAAGTATGCCATCATAAGGGTGGGCTTTGAGGTGTCCATTGCTCAAGCTTCCCGCATTGTGACACTTAGACCACTTCCTGTTGGCAGTCAATCAAGATTTATTAACTCTCAACTCATCCTCCAGCACCATATCTGCCTGCATGCTGCCACATCAAGCTATGATAAAAATGGACTAAACCTCTGAAAATGTAAGCCAGTTCCTTTATAAGAAAATAAAACCAGTTCCTTTACAAGAAATGCCATGATCATGGTGTTTCTTCACAGCAATAGAAACCCTACCTAAGACAGTAATCATTACTAATCATCACAATGGGATTTAAAAGATATCTTAATGGTAACATAGACCAAATGCAATGTAAACCTCACGGAACCAAATAGAAACTTTATTTGTACCATAACTTGTGTAGGTTCACTCTACAGAAGCATTCTGAAAATAACCAGAAAAATTTTCACAGTGTCTTGAAATTTCATGATATGAAGAAATTTCTAATGAGTTTGTTAAATGGAATAAAGATACAGGTGTTCATGAAGTGCCCTTATCCATTGGATATTAGAAGTGGAAGTTTCTGATCAAAGATAATATCTAGAATTTTTTTTTAAATTGTCCCACTGCATAATAAAAGTAAGTTTAAAAAGTTTGGAAGGCACATATCACTCAGTATCCCAACTAGAATGCTTTAGAGTCATGTAATACTAGTTATAATTGAGTCATCAACAGGCATCTGCAGGCCCTGGTTATATGTGTGTCTCCTTAAGACTGTGGAATGCAGGACTCTGGTCTGGACATGCACATTTGCATTTCTCATGGGATATTACAAGAGTCGGGACTCTCATAGCACTCCTTCATCCACAAGGTGCCCATCATGGCCAGATGGCACTGAACCAAAGGAGAATGTGGGTGTGGTTTTTAGCTCTCCAGGCTTGTCTTCCTTCTCCCTAGTGCTTAGCTGAGACAGAAACCCCCATCTCAGTAAGGATACCTGCTGAGAAAAATTGTTTACTGCTCTCAGGGTTGTGGACATTTTCCTTTAGCCGCTGGTGTGTGTTTCATTAAGGAATAAGGGTAGCCACTGAGAATGATGGCTTCTTGACTGTGATAAAGGGAAGGAAGCACAGGATAGGTAATCTGTGAGGCTAATCTGTCTATGAAATAAACTTCTCCCTTCAAATATCCTAGCATTCTCTCATTCTGCCATTTTAAATATATCTGCAATATTTATAGAGCTTTTTATTACATGGTGGATGTTGGGAATAGGTTGTAGAATATGATATAAGAGACATAATGCTTGTTCACAAAAGGATCATAATGAAATAGGGCATGTGGACAGATGTATAGTTACTTTTTGTCAATAGGAAAGGCTCTCACACATACTTCATTACTTAACACTACTGTGAAGGGGTAAGATAAAAGTTAACGCCTTTTCCCTGGAATGATCAACATTGTCAGAACAGCCAGAAAGGACACGATGTTAGAGAATTTGGGGCAGATACTTAAGAGGAAAAGCCTTGGGTAGGGGTGAAGACATTCATTCTAAGCAGAGGCTCATACTGTCCAAAAGAGGGCAGAGCTCCTGCAAGAGAGGTGGAGGTCAGTTCTGCCCAGGTGGACGTTCAACTTCCAGCTAGATGTGCTAACTGATTGCTTTACAAGCTGATTATCCTGTGGACACAAGCTTCTTTCACTGCGTTGAGCAGTCTCAGCTTGCACCTCTACTGAAAATCACATCCAGCTCCTATGAATTACAGCTTGGGAAAACAATGAGTCTGACATGCATGGACAATGGGCAATGCCAGTCTTCCCATAAATTTGGCCATTTGGTTCACTTGTCTTCAGGGATATTATTGGCATGAAGGAGATCAACACATCTTAACAAGAAGTGGAATCTTACAGGAAACAGTGTATATTACCAATTGTATAGTCTTGGATACTAGAAATCATCCAATATTGTCAAAGGACTCCATAACTCCAAAACTCCATAAGATTTTTAACTTTATAAACATAGCTTAAAATATAATTGTGCTGTATTGTTAGTAAAGTATTATTGTTTAGAGACAAATTGGCTACAAGAAAGAAAAGTTGGATGATATAAGCACAGAAATGCTAGCAGAGAATGCATGGGAAATCGGAGAAATCAAAAGCCCTGAAAGCCTTTGAAGAGCGAGAAGTGGACTGATAGAGGAAATAACCAGTGAGCTCTCAAAGGTTCCAATACAACCTCCCGAACTGACATGTGAAGGAGGAAAGAGTATGAACAAGACTATGGGGAAATCACAAAGCTATATAGTGTGTGCCTGTGTACGTGTGTACGTGTGTGTGTGTGTGTGTGTGTGTGTGTGTGTGTGTGTGTGTGTGATGACATGCTTCAAATTCAAATCCAGGAAACTCAGAAACATTAAATAGGACAAAATTTAAAAAAATTCTTACACCTATTCAAACATCAGAAAACAGACAAAAAAACGAAAACGAAAACCAAAAAAAACACTTAACAGAAGTAACCCCTCCCCCCAAGCCCACTTATTATAGCAATAACATGACAGCAGTCAGCCAGAACTTCAGACACTGCAAACAGGAGTGTGGAATAAAGAAAGTATTGGAGAAAAACAAAAAACAAAAATAAACAAAAACCTTCCTCAAGCCTGAAGTTTTCTATGACAAGAATTATCCTTTGAATGTGATAGAGACATATAAAGCTGTTTTCAGGTAATAAATAAATAAGTTTTATTTTCTGTATCTGCACTGAATGAAATACTAAAAGAAATCTTTCATTAACAAGAAAAAAATACAGGATATCAATAAAGGAAGTAAAAAATTAGTAAAACGAAAAAAAAAAATAAACCCATAATGTTGAATGTATGGTTTCCTTTTTCTTGTTCTGCCGGACAGCTGCTTAAAACCATGCTAGCAGCAGAAGCAGGAAGCTCACTGCTGTGGACAAACAGCACTAGTGCTATGGCATGGATGGGAACACCATGATCATCTTCACAGCAACTTTCTCTTAGTTATAAGGACAATCACCAAATAATTTCAAACAATAAAAATATAGAATTGATGCACTAACAAAGAGAACTGATACATTATACACATGCTAAATATTAACTGGAGAAAGCAGAGAAGAGGAGAGAGACAAAAGGAAACACTAATAAAGACAGCAAATAGACAAAGGCATATGCAAGCTCTGTCTCTGAGGGCAGTAGCAGCAGCAGCAGCAGCAGCAGCAGCAGCAGCAGAGATCTAAATGGTCCTGCCAGAGACCAAAGTCCCAGAGCTCCAAGGTGCAAGACCAAATGTGTGCTCCCTATAGAGGCCTACTTCGGTGGAACCACAGAATAAGAATAAAACATATAGGGCTAGAGAGATGGTTCAGCCGTGAAAGGCTAGGCTCACAACCAAAAATATAAGATCAAAACATGTATATGGAGAAAAAAACACCATTCCGGCCTAGGACCAGGAGCTCAGCACTTAAGAGCACTTGCGGCTCCAGCAGGCCATCTGAGTTGGGTTTCTAGCAGCCCCATAGGGTGGCTCATAACTGCCTGTAAGTCCAGCTCCAGTGAATCCAACACCCTGTCCAGGCCTCCACGGGTACCTGCACATATGTGATATATATTCAGACAGACATACACAACACATAAATAAAAACCTATTTAAAAATGAAAAATAGGGAAGCTTTATTAGAATGCTAACTTTAGAATCAAGAAAATTGTCTAAGAGCAAAAGGACACCATATAAAAATAAATGGTCCTGATTCCAAGAAGACATAGTACCCAGCCTATATACACATACCTTACAGCACGATGTCGAATTAGAGAAAACCTAATAGAAGGCAAAGAGAAATAGATGGATTAAGAACCACAAATGCAACTTCCATAGCCTTCTGTCAGTATGGACAGATCCAGCAGGCAGGAAATCAGTACTACGCAGAGAGGGAACAGCCATCTGTCAGCAGGACCTAATTGAGGTTTATGAAGCATTTCATCCAACAACTGTAGAATACACATTCTTCTCAAGGCTCTCAGGGAACATTCAGTAAGATAGACCACATTCTGGGCCACAAACATGTTGAACAAATTTAAAAGTATATAATTCATACAAAATATGATTTCAGACCACAATAAAATTAACTAGAAATCAATAACAGAAAGATAGCTGGAAATCTCTCAAATATTTGGAGATTAAACATGTTTCCTACTAAAATCTGAATAGGGGGGAGAAATCTCAAATGAAATAAAAATATTTTGAACTAAGTGGAAATAAAGACAGCTCTTTTAGAATTTGTGAAATACAACACAAAGGGGTGTCTAAGGAAAATGTATGGATCTGGGTCAATGTAATGGAAAGAAAAACATAAAAACAAAATGTGTAAGAAGAGGAATATAAAGCTAAGACAAGCAGAAGAGAGTAAATAATAATAACAAGAACAATAAGACAGAAATGAAAGAAATTAACAACAAAAAACAACAGAGAAAAAAAAAATCCTTGAAACCAAAAGCTGACACTGAAAAGATTAAGAAAACAGACGTTTAGCCAAGTTAACCACTAACAATTCTGACAGACAGAACACAACTAGGGAAAAAAGGGGAGAGTTGCTGCTGAGTCTGTGGGCATAAAAAGCCCAGCGCACTGGCGAACATCTGTAATCCAGCACCCAGGGGGCTGTGAGTTCAAGCCTGGGGAACAGTGCGATCATAATAAAGTAATATTTGAACAACTCTAACCTCATAAATTTGATAACTTAGATGAAACAGACCAATTATTTGAAGGAATGCAGAAGATAAGAATCGAGGAAATGACTGGCTATTTAATAGGGGTGGGGGTGAGACATCAGCACATGTGGAGAACTGTAAGATGCAGATACTGATATGATCTAAGCAATTTTAGCTCGTAATTATAAAATTGTTATCAGTTGCAGAAATGTGTAGCCATTTGTAAACATCGAAGAGGGAGAACGAAAGACTCAGGCAGAGGAAGCGAAGACAGGGCAGCGCGTTGCTCTGTAGCAGAGTATAACTAAATGTAAAACTACCCAAATGAAATTGCTCCAGACTTTGTGCCTCGATTTTATAATAAAATATGCTAGGAAATTCTAGATAACAATGCAATGAGGCATTCTTTTTTTCTTTCAAGAACACTGGAGAAAAATATATAACTGGTTTGGCAATTAGTTCTCTTTGTTTTGGTGTTTTAGTCTCAACACAGAAAGAAGCATCAGGAAGCAACCAGAATCCAGTCCTGTTCTTTCTCCTTCTCCTTCAAGATTCTTAGCAAGGAATGAGGTTAAAAAAAAATCAGAAGTGGGTATTTATCTCTCTGTCTCTTTATCTTCGTATCAACTATCAATCAATCAATCAATCTATCTATCTAAATTGGTAACTTAGAGACATTCATGGCTAACACGTATAATAATTTTATACCCCATGAAACAAAGCTCAGATACAAGATTAATCATATTGTTTAAAGTAACAATTTTTGCACAGTGAGCTACCTTGAGAAATGATAGAAACTCTTGAAATCCAAGGTCCCCAAATTTGGTTCCCATCAAAAGTTATCCTGCAAACAGGCAAACAAGAGTGAGTTAGACTTTTTGTGGAAACTGCTCTCTGCATAACCCACAATGAGATCAAATTCTTTTCAGCTGTAAAATATGTGCACAATGTAGGACCAACAGTTCAAATGAGTAGATCAGATAGCCTTTACAGACCTCCTTCACACAGCTTGAGATATAAGGTAAGTCCAAGTTGCTTGAGCTCAAGCATTAACATATACTGCTACAGATTAAGCTTAACTTGGCCCTCAGTCTTGTAATTGAGTGCCCAGCTGGTGGCATTGTTTCAGGAGATGTTTGGTAAGCAGGGCCTAGCTAGCAGAAGTGAGTAACTGTGAGAAACTTTGAGGGCCATATTCTTCTCTCATTCTGGCTAAGCTCTCTGCTCCTTGAATAGTTAAAATTGAGACAAGCCACAGCGTAAGCTCCCACCCTCATGTACTGAGTCTTTTAGCTCCATGTCTACCTGCACCATGATACGTGGGTCCATCTCAACCATGGGCTCAATAAACCTCTCCTCACCTGTCAAGTTTTCTGTCACAAAAGGAATGAAAAGAACAGATACACCCATGAACTATGAGATCTTTTCCAGCTTCTGAAACAGATCTTTCCTGAACTGAGACCTGGGCTAGCATTAAGAGCTCTTATAGTGATTATTTATAAATCTTGTAAATAACCTTACAATATTAGTTACAATATTAAGCTTAATATTAACCAAAACTACCATACTCATTGGTAAAAGTGAATCCACTTTGGAACAGTAAGTGAATTTTAATCAATATTCAGAAACAATTTTGATTACCCGAGTCATTAAGTTATGAATTGCATAATACACAGGGAAGGACTGTCACATGCTGTGTGCAGTTCAGGCGGCTAGTGAAGCTTACTGCAGTGGAAGACTGTGCTTGTCTGTGATGCAGATGGAATAAGGAAGCGTCACAATCCACTGCGAAGTAGAATATAAGATATAAAGGACATGCTTCAAACACTTCAAAGGCAGTTTTTGGGGAAGGCACAATCATATTTTTGTTGTTGTTTTAAAGAAATTAGGATGGGGAGAATTGAGACAATGTTTTAGGATTAGAAAAAGACTTAGAATAGATAAACAAACAAACAAAAACCCTTTCTGATAACTGGTACCATACTGCACTGAAGCAGAAGATGATTGGATGCCACGAGTTCTCCATCCTGGAATGTCTTCAAAGAGACTCACATGGAGTACATTGAAAGAGATTCCTACACTATGGATGACTAGGTTGAAGTTATTTAGAGATTATTTTAGGTATTTTGAAAATAAAATAAGTGATTTGTCCCTGATCAGCATTTCTTTCAACTCTTGTGTCCACAGGATCTCACATTTCCAGTCTTGTCTGTCATTTATTATGAACTTTGGTGTGATGACTCTACCCTACCTTTTTGAAAACTGAGTGATTGAGGCCTGCCCATTAGAATGTTGCCTCCTCTCACTCACTGAACTGATTGGTCTAGAGCTGTGCATATAGGTTAAGATAGGCCAGGGATAGCATATTCTTGTGTTTAGTCTAAGTTACTAGAGATGGTCTTGCTCACTTAAGAGTTGACTAGCACATAATCTCTTCAGGGACAAAGCTGCTTTCTGGTGGGAAAATGTACAGAGAATGCAGGCAGCATGGAGGAAAAAAGCTACAGATAGATCCGGGAGTGAGAGAGGCCTCATAGTATCCTTTCAGGCCGGGCCTTTCTTTGGGCCAATAAGACATTAAAAACCAATGTTTTACTAAAAGTAGTTTAAAACAGGTTTCTGTACAAAGCAAACAAATGGTCTCTTAGTTGTCAAATAGATACAGATATTTCTATAATCAAAATTTTTGTATCAGCTGACCTATAGCTGAAGATTCAACTAACAGTGGGTTGTTAATGTCAGAAAGTTTTTGTCAATAGCAAATATAATCAGACTTTTTTTCTTGTCATTGTTTATAGAAAATACAACACATTAATTATTTTTCCTAGCATTTATATAGTAATTACACTATGTATTGTAAGTCATCTAGAGATGATTTAAAGTATGTGGAAAGATATGTACATATGCACATACTATGTCATTTTGTATAAGAGACTTGAACATCTGAGGATTTGGGCATCTAGTGGTGCATTCCTAGACAAACTTCCCATGCATACCAAAGAGTGGTTGTTATGAGAAAACTTCCTTCCATTCTAAAGAATGTGGGTACCACCTATCAATATAGGACTAGATACAGCATGGACTCAAAAAGAGATCAAAAAGACCTGCACTTGCTACAGATAAATGACGTGTTCACCTTAAAGTCTCTAAGTACCAATAGGCCCAAGTAAAGCTAAGTAGTTGTAAATATCAGTCAAAGATGAACTACAGTGTTCAAGTAGAACAAACAGTCCTTGAAGCTGATATTTGATCCAGGCCTGATGCCACAGAGGTTTCTCCTATGTGTAGTGGAGAAACCACATCTTCATTACCCATCATAGCAAGAGAAATTAACAAATAAAGTTAATAGATCCTCATGGCACCCATCAGGCATGAATACAATGTATAGGGCAATCTATAAAACTCAAACTACTCATACATTTGAAGAGTCATGGAACATTCAAATGTTATGATGGTATGATTTCATTAAAGCAATGCGTTCATCACATCAGAAAGATGTCCTCCATGCAACATGTGGTAAGTAGCAGACAGAGAGCTGACTTGTTTCATGGAGTGGATGCTCTGGCACAGGAAGTACCCTAGAGACAGACAGGCCCTCTTGGACACTGCACTTCAGGGTTTTTAACTGGGATTTCTATCCTTACCCTTGAAGTACAGCATCTAATAAAGTTTAACATTCTAAGTGAAAAGTAGAGTCTTCTCAACAAAATTTGATGTTTAGAAAATGGATATGTATGCAGTCCATCACAATGGGGAAGGCACAGCATCAGGTTGCTCCTTGGCAGTAGTAATGTGGCTCTAATGCTCTGGACCTCCTTACATCTTGAAAGATCAGGAAGCAGAGTGAGAAGAGGAAGTGGGCTTGGGCTATAAAACCTCAAGGGCTACTCTCCCATGACCCAGCTCCTTGAGTTAGGCCCCATATCCTAAATGTTCCACATCTTCCCAAAACAACTTCACCATCTGAGAAGCAAATGTTTAAACACATGAACCCAAGGGGAACATTTCACACCGAAACCATAACATTCTGTCCCTCACCTCTACATGCTCATGATCATCTCATAATTCAAAAATGTATGCAGTCTAACTTCAGAGGTCCCCACAGCCTTGTGGTTCTAGTGCTATTCAAAAATCCAGAGTTCTGAAAGCTTTTCTTGGACATAGATATACGGCTATCTCTTAATTTATACTTCTGGATAATAATTTCTTAAAGTTACAGATTTCTAACAAATAATGGTATGGAGCAAACTTTCCCAGTGAGAAACAGGGGCCATCAATGACAGTGAACTAAGACAAGACAAATAGCAAACTCTGTAACCTCATCTAGGACCTAGAACTCATAGTGGTCCCTCTATCTCAGTTTCATTCACACATGTGCTTCCCCTTTCTTGGACAGGTTCCATTTGGTTCCTGGAGCTGTGCTAGGCAGCTTTTCCCACACTCCTAACATCTCCAACACCCTGAGATCCCTGCCTTCACAGATTCAACACAGTCAACTCAAGATCTCAATACAGGAGATCTGACCCTGCTTCACACTACCTGGCCTCTGTGCCTTTCTGGAACTATGGTGCAAACCCAATTGTCTGCTCATTTTATATCTTCCTACTTGTAAACCCAACCATATGGATGACAATGCAAGGTTTTGTTGCCAACTTGAGATGGAGCTTGCACCCTAGGAGTTGCTATAGTTGCCTCTGAGTGTTTGCCTGCCTAAATATAGGAAAACATTTCCCCATGGGACCTAGCTCTAGAAAGATGACCTGAACAATCTACCCAGGCACTGTTTTTTCAAGTAAAAGTTTTTCCAAACAACTTTTTATTGTGACACCCAGAATTTGTAGGTGAACAAGTCTTGCCAACAAGGTGTCTTTCCTTGTCCTGGTACAAGATGTTAGTGTCCTCCTTAAGGGCATTATCTTCAAGAATAGTAAGTGTATCAAGAGCATCTTGCAAGTACATCCTCATTTATATCTATATTCTCAACAAACTGATTTTCACATCTGTTTGCTTTCTCTTACTGAACCTAACAGCAGTGAGCAGTAAACATGCCACAGCCTCAGTATTACACTGTCTTGAAATTTCATTGGCTAAACAACTTTGTCCATGACTTTTGAATGAAACCTTACTAAAAATTTCAGGACCCAAGCACATTTTTGGCCAAAATGCAACATCAAAGGCTTCTAGCTCCATTCCTGATAATGTTCTATTCCCCTCTGAAACCTGTGAGCAATTTTCACTGTCCACATTTCTATCAACATTGTGATCTCCCACGCTCTGACCACAATGGTTCAGTGATCTCTGCTTAATGTTTAGTCGTGCTTCGGCATGTAGCTCCCAGCTTTCTGCAGTCCTCTCACAAACAGCACAAAGGTCTTTAAAACACATGGACAGAGAGTCACAGTAATGACCCCACATTTGGTGGCACTTCCTGTATTAGTTGTTTTTCTTCACTGACAAGAAGCAGCTGCAGGGATGATGGATTTATTCTCACTCATGGCTATAGTATATCATGGCAGAGAGGACCTGCTGTCTGGCAGCACCATGATGCAGAAACTTGGGACTGAGGTTCTTTATCTCTCTACATGTAGAAAGAACAGGAAGAAAATACAAGACTCATAACAGGTCCTGTCATAAACCTCAGTTCCTGCACTCCAGTGCCACATTTTCTCCAGTAGGCCACACCCCCTAAATATTCTACAGTATTCTAAACAGCATCAAGAGTCTGGTATCACATTTTCAAATACATTAACCTGTGGAAGACTTCACATTCAAGCTACAACAAAACCTTAACGTAATGCTTTACTATAAAATTTGAGAAGAAAAGATAAAAAATTAAGACTTTGCATTTAATAATGATTTCCTTGGCACAGAAAATAGAGGTCAAAAATAGGCAGATTTAAAATGTCTCTATGCCAAAGAACATGCATTTCAGAATGAAAAGCAGCCTATGAAGTGGGAGATAGTATTTTCAATTCCCGTATCTAATAAGGGGATCTAGAATGTATAAAGAACTACAATTTGACATGAAAAGAAATAATTTTATAAAAAAATAAAAAGACTTTGAACTGATATTTATATCCACAAATAAAATATGAAGTTCCCTAAGTATATAAAAGAAATGTTCAATGTCAGTAATTATTAAGAAAATGCAAGTCAAACCACAATGAGATACAAGTCCCATCCACTTGGATGTCTACTATAAAAAAAATAAATAAATAAAAGCACAACAATTCAGGGAAGTAGTAGGTGTTGGCAGAGAGGCAGAATAACCTTGATCCAGCACTTCACTGGTGGGAATGTAAAACAACAAAATGGCTGTATAAAATAGTATAGTGGGGTCACCCAAAATTAAAACACAACTCCCAAATGGCCTAGCAAAGACCATTCGAAAGTGCTTAGCCTGTATACCGGAAAGCAAAGTCCTGAAGAGAGACTTCTAATTCCTCTTCCCATGTTTGTAATAGCCAAAATCTGGAAGAAAAGGGAAAATAGAATGTGGCATGTCTCACAAAGCAATATCATGGATTCTTAAAAAGGAAGGAAATTTTGACACATGCCAGAATACAAATGAATTCTGGGAACATTCTGCTAAGCTGAGTAAGCCAGTCATCAAAAGTGAACTACAAAATGATTCCATTTTTCTGAGTTACCTACAATAGTAAAATTCAGATAGTGGGTTTGGGGAGGAAAAAAGAAAGCTTTCACTTTGTAAGATGGAGATATTTGAGATTGACTAGACAACCCGGGGTCATGCCTTCGGTGGCTGCTACAGTTAAAATGGTTACAATGAAGACTTAGATTTTTCCTCTCCCAGCAGCTAGCACTGGGTATAGCAGCCACATGCCACCTCAAGCCTTATGTTCAGGAGTAGTTAGCCAGCACACAATGGTCTCCACGCATGTGTGAGGGCATGAGCATGGATGTACACATGGGATTTTTATTTTGTTACGTTTGTTCTCAGTCTAGAAAAAAAAACCCATGAAATTGGTTGAGTGAGAGATTGAATGAAATCTAAGAAGAGCTGGAGAGGAGAAAGAACATGATCAAAATCATATAAAAACTTAAAAGATAATTACAATGACAAGTCTGGTTATAAGTGGGGGTGTTTTTGGTAAAAAGGTGGTCTTCTCTGAGTCATGCTTTTATGGACCTGTCTTTATGGTCTAATTTGTATAAAGATGTCCTATAAGACAGCAGTGACCCAGGAAACATGTCTCCCAATGGCATTTTGAGTGTAGTTCAAAGTGTGTGTAGAAGTTAAAATGTAGAAAGGGCTGGGACTGAACTGAAGTTTGCCTCACACATGCAGTCTTGCTTTCTTCCACAAATCTTGACAGGACTCCTCCTGACAAGAAATGGATTCAGCTTCACACAGATGAATCTAAGAATCCATTTGAGCAGGCTTCAGGAAACAGTTATGATATGGTCAAAGCCTCTGACCAGCAGGAGACACAGACTTGAACCATCAAGTATAGCTGTAGTGACTGAGTAAGTGTTTACAGTCTCCCACTGTGACCGGGGAACCTCCCAGGAATTCACCCATAAAATGATTAATTTTCAGAAATATCATTTCCTAATGAAACTTCCAAGATAAATTAACTGCAAAAACGTACATTCAGGTACTAAATGAGTTGACCTCCAGAGCACGAGTGTTAGATCTAACCCAATTAAATGTTGGCAGCTGGCTGATTTACAGGTTCAGAGACATTCTTAATACATCCTTTAGGACTGAAATTAGATACAAGATCCAGCGGTCTCTTGGGGTGACTCCAAATTTATGACTATTAATGAAAGAATAGTTCATTTATCTACAGGGCTTAGGCTAAATCTTAAGAAGATAATAAACAACACATTCTTTTTCATTACTACATAAATTCGCTACCAGCTAAAAATTGTTACATAAGAACAATGAGGGGGAATTTTATTAATAGATGTGAAACTATGTAGCTTGGAAATGGAAAAAAAAATCATAGGATCTACTTATGTTCAGATTTAGGTGGAGACAACCCCATCAAACAGCAAAGTTTGCCTTGCATACTATTTTTTTTCTCCCTCCCCCCCCCCCCGCATACTATTTAGAAAAGGATATATGGAGATTATTTTGTTCTGCCAGAGTTAACTCAAAATTGATTTGAGTTTTATATATAAAACTCAAAACACGATATTCTTGTTAAGCAGCTTTCTGTCACTGTGACAAAATACCTGAGGAAATCAACTTAAAAAGAGGGAAGGTTCATTGTGGCTCACACAGTCCTTAGTCTTGTTTGAGCCTGTGGGGCAGTCAGAATGGAGAAGGTTGCTTACCTTCTGAAACAAGGAAGCTGAGTGAAAGACAGGAGAGAGTTGGGATGGAGCACTTCCCTCTAGGACACCTCCCCCCCCCCCCCGTGATGGGAATCCCTTGCTCAGGGCCCCATTGATTAAAAGTTTCACCACCTCCAATGACACCACAGGCTGTTGACCAATTCTTAAACACATGGACCTTTGAGGATATTTTCAAACCACAGTGGACTTGAATTGAGATGAATCTTTATATAATTTTTAGACCTGTCCCCAAAGGCAGAATCCTCAGAAAGTAGATTTGAAAGCTATTAAAGAAAAGATAATCATTCTTTTCAAACACCCCGTAGACAATGATGGAACAAACTATGGATAGACACAAATGACATGTCCAGAAAGCCTCCAAGCAGAAACCGTTGACCCATATCATTAAACTGCAGTATTACTGTATATACATTCATGTTAACAACTCTTTGCTCCTTTCCAAAATAAACAGAAAACTTTAAACCTTAATACTTAGACACTCAAAATGAAGCAGATGTGAAATTCATAGCTTAAAGCAAATGGGGGACCTCAAGATTCTAGCTAAGGGAAGCTCAGTAACCACCAGATCTGAGCTCTTGCACCTATGGCTGGTCCAGCACCTTCACCTTTGTGTAGCATTATTCTACGACTTCCAAAGCTTTTTGTAAGTCACTGTGATGAGTGGAAGTCAGGGTTATTGTTTCCTTTTCTTTGCCTTTCTTGGATGGAATCTTAGAGAAAACACATCACCCAAGATGAAGACGGTACAATGGCCTTGGGTAGCACCAGCAAGGTATATATATATCATCAGATGAGTTTCCAAGTTTCCAGGTGATAAAAAAGAATAGGAGTTGACTAAGCATCTGAAAGGAGACAGGAAAGTTGGGATGTAGAATTAGGACACAGGTCTGAGAAGTGAATAGCTCTCTGGGGTTGTCAAAGCCATCGGTTTCTCGACCATCTTCTAAATGTAAGCGGTTATCCAGGCAAGTAACCCTACCCCTTTGTAATCCATGGACAATTTCAATGCCTCTTCCATGTAGGGAATTTTTTCTCTCCAGACCTTTATGAAGGCATCTGAGAGCCCATTTTCACAGACTGTCACTAATAATTATAGTTTATAATATCTCAAGAAAATAGC
Organism: Sigmodon hispidus; assembly: GCA_004025045.1. Classification (NCBI taxonomy): domain Eukaryota; kingdom Metazoa; phylum Chordata; class Mammalia; order Rodentia; family Cricetidae; genus Sigmodon; species Sigmodon hispidus. The sequence continues at coordinate 84,442 of PVIH01007816.1, forward strand.
TGGAAGCTAGAGGTGTAGCTTGGTTGGCAGAGTAAGCTTGCTTAGTAAGCGAGAGGTCCTGGGTTGAACACTTGACATTGCCTAAACTGGTAGGTGGTGTTTCTAGTACTTGGGAAGAAACAAAAGAATCAGAAGTTCAGAGTCATTCTTGCCTGTTTAGAGAGATTGAGGCCAGTGGGATGCATGAAAGAGTGGGAAAGATGAGGAAGAGGATGAGTAAGAGAGGGAAAAGGAGAGAGGGAGAAAAAAGGAGGAGAGAGAGAGAGAAAGAGATTGAAAGATCAGTATTTGGGCATGATGGTTAATGGGTCATCCTTAGACCACCTCTCCCTGGGCACTGGACATGGTTAAAACACTGTTTAAATCTGTTAAATAGTCTCTGTTAGTGCGAACAATAAGCCCTTTGAGTCTGTTTTGTAAATACTTTTGACTGATGTTCGTTTTCCTATAAATAAACACAGACACCGGGGATGGGGTGCTTGGACCTCCTAATTAGCAGCTGTTGGACTTCCCCTTGAAGCTCTGAGTGAAAAGGCTAAAAGACAACCTCACTAACCTCAAGCCCGCATCAAGCCATACTGAATATTCCACAGAGCTGGAGACAGCGTCACAGAGGTGGCAGCTGATACCCACCGCCCTGGCCAGACTGTTCTCAACAGTCTGAGCAAAGTCACTTGTTATCAGAAACCTCGATGAACTCTAGATGACCCTGGCACCATCGCTGCCTTGGCCAGAAGAGAAGCCCTTCCCTGGGTGGAGTACTACTGTCTCAGTTCTGAGAGCTGAGGCTGTGATGGTTCCCAGCCTAAGCCCTAGTGGCTGTGATTGGTGCTAAGAGTCTGTTGGTCCAAACAAGAGGCTATGATTGATTCAAATGCCACCCTTGAGCTATGGAGCCAGGCTATGATTGCTTCAAATGCTGCTCTTGGGTTATGGAGCTGAACGAACCACTTAGGCTCACCACTGAGACCCACTAAAAGGCTTTTCTTGAATATTCTTTTATCTTTCTCATTCTTTCTTTTCTTTATATTTTTATTATTTCTTTATTTTTTGATTTTCCTATTTTCAGCAGTAGGGGTTGAGTTAGTGACATGAAGAAAATGCAGCAGAGATGGCAGCGTCGCCAGCAATGCCGTCCTCAGTGGTGGCTAAGCCAGCTTAAGATGCTGCGGCGAAGACCTTCGAGACTGTCTCCAGAAGAGCACCGGAAAGTTCAACTCCGGGATACAGTTTTCTCAGATCTAGTTCCGACTTTCTATGCAACCCCCCTTCTCCACACCCAGTGTGGACTCCACAGCTGAAATGGCTGCGGACCGGGATCCTGTCATGCCTGGGTTCATGCTTCAGTGAAATGATCCCTATTGGGCCTGGCTTCCTTCTCCAGAATGGCCCACTGAGTCCTGCAGCCAGTGGGCGGGCTCCCCTGTGCATGCCTGGCTCCCGAATGCAGCGCTGGCAGAGGCAGGCACTCTGAGCAGGCCTGGTCGAGCCTCTGAGCTGTGGAAGGCATCGGGAGGTCAGCTAAACAGACCAAGATGTACAAGAGCAAAGCAGAAGGGACACAGAAGAAGAGGGCTGGTGGAAGAGAAGAGGGTGTAGACTGGAGCGGGTGTCTGGAGGGAAGGAGGCCAGTGGAAGGGGATCAGGGACAGGGGAAGACAGTAGGGGGTTAATAGGAAAAAAGTAAATATTTGTACGAACATGTCTCGTAAAACTCTGGGTTTGTATGCTAACCAAAAAATTAATTAAAGAATCTTGGAAAATGACAATAAAAAAAAAATGCTGTGAGGAGCCAGAGGAATGACTATGCAGGTAACTGTCAAGTCGTTTTAGGGCCAAAGGCCTCAAGGACCTCAGTACCTGAGGCTGTCTGTCACAGTGTCAGAAGGCTGGTGCGCTCTCATGTTTGAGGGTGAGGCTTATGGGTATGACTTACAGCCCCTCCACCTGACTGTGACCACAGCTCACTGTTTCTAAACACTGGCCAGCCTTTGAATTGCTCTAGTCAGACCTCCACTTCATCCACATAAAGCAAAAGTTCCTCAGCCAGCTGACAAGGGCAGGAAGCTGGGATTCCAAGTCATCTTGGACTACACCATGGATGGGTTCCTGGGCCCACTCCAGCCACATCATAAAACTGTCTCAAAATCCAAACCCAAAACCACTCAAAGAAATAGAACAACACCAAAAAGCCCCGAAACCAAGTGCTCTGTCACATTTTTTCTTCTTTCAAGCTAATTGTATTTCTTGTTCCAATGGTCTTTAGGTACACTCTGGACACCATGACCACCAGAGCTAATAACAGACACAGCCCTCCTATACTGTGGTAAGTATTATCTTACTTCTTATCCTTTAACTCACTTTGGTTTTGCCTAACCTCCTTCTAATCCCCCTTTCTGCAATTAGACCTGTAACCTACTAAGGACTGAGACGCTGTTCTGAGGCCATGCCATCCCTGTGTTCTGTCACAACCCTCCTCACCCATCAGAACACGCACATACTTAAGTAAAATAAATTATAAAAATGTAGATTAATTGAATATAGATAAATTGATGAGAGGTAAATTTTAAAAGCATTATACAACAGCTGTTTGCTCATGAGATTTGAGCTTTTGGAGCTAACCCAACACCATTGTGAGAGAACCTTACTCATGAATGATGACAATGTCCTTTCAGAATCTGGACAATTGGCATAATTAGTTAGATGCCCTAATGTAGCCCCCAAAGTCAGTGTTTTAACATTTTTTCATTTAAATCCAAGGAAAATTGGAAATAACCTAAATACCCAACATCAGAGGCTAATAAATGTTGGAACTTCAGTGCAATGAAATTTTATGTACCAACTAAGTTATTAAGCTTAAACAGATTAAAAAAATGTTTCAGTGGTATTTAATAGAGATATGCAAAACAATGTGAGTTTAGACCAATTCATATCATTTGTGTGTATATTAAACATACATTTCATATGTTCTGCTCTCCTCTAAATTCTTGAGGCAAGCTCGGATATCAGAGGCAGGGCATGATCGGGTATGAAATGGCATGGTATTTTGAAGAACAGGGAGACTATGAACAAAGGAAACAGAACTAGATCTTGGCAGTCCCCTAGGATTACTCTAGTTCATGCCAAGTTGAAATAAAAACTAGCTAGCTCCTGAGATTAGGGAGTCTTCCTCCTGCTTAATCTGTGTATAATAAAAATGTCTCCTCATTCAGCTCACGCATTGACTTTCCAGACTGCTGGTCTGCCTCCATCAGAGTGCTGGCTCACCCAACTCCAGTTTGTCAACTTATATCTGTCATTTCTGCAGACTCTTGTCACCCTAGTCAAGTCCATCCCAAAACATTGCAAATCATGACAATTGATGGCCTCTATTCTGCAATTAAAGACAGCCTGACTAACTGGATCAAGAAACAAATTCCAACTATTTGTTGTCTGTAGTGGAATTGCTTTCTGTTCCATTGTAAATAGTTGTCTTACCTACTGGTTTAATAAAAATGCTGACTGGCCAAAGGCAGAAAGAAAGTGTGGGTGGGGCTATCAGACTAAGAAAACTCTGGGAACAGAGAGATGCCAGAGAGACAGCAGCAGAAAAGTCAGCAGATGCAGAGAACAACTATGCTGCTCAGAGAAAAGGTACCAAGGCATATGGCTAAACAAGATAAGAATAATTGGTTGAGTTAAGATGAAGGAGCTATTAAATTATATGACTGAGTCATAGGTCAATCAACATAAAATTAATATAAGAAGTATGCTTCTTTGGGACTTTGGGATTGCTGGTTCAGACCTTGGGGCTAGTGTGGGCCAGAAACTTATTATTACAGTTGTCTACAAGAAACACATCTCAGCACAAATGTGGTGGTTTGAATGAGAACAGCTCCCATGAACTCATGTTTAACTACCTGGTGCCCAGTTGGTAGAATTGTTTAGGAAGGGTGGGGGGGATGGCCTTTTTACAGGAGATGCGTCACTAGAGATGGGCTTTGAGGTGTCAAAAGCCCATGCTGTCTCCCAGTTAGCTCTCTTTCTGCTTCTTGGGCTGTTGTTTCAAGAACTCTAAGCTACTGTTACCATGCCTGGCCTTTTGTTATCAAGCTTCTCACCATGATGGTGACAGACTTGCCCTCTAAAATTTTAAGACTTCAGTAAATTCTTTCTTCTATAAATTTCCTTGGTCATAGTGTCTTTTGACAATGATAGAAAAGTAGCTAAGACATCAAAGAAATGTGTGTGTGTGTGTGTGTGTGTGTGTGTGTGAGCAGAGGAAAACTTTTGAGATTTGGTTTTGGACCTGCCTGAATCAAACTCATGTTATTAGGATTGTGAGACAAATGCCTAGCAGTCTCTATGGACTAAGTCATTCAGTGTCAACTCTTATGCTCTGTGACATATACAAGAGCTGAGGTTGGGAATGCCTGAAGTTCAGCTCAAGTAAAGAGTAAGAATGATTAGCTCCCAAAATATCCTATAAGAAGAGCAAGAAAAGAGAAGGTAAACTGCTTCACTATTAGGTTCAGTCCCTACAAGGTCTTGCTGTGAGAGGGAGGCTGGATGAGAAGAATCTCTCCTGAGGAAGTCTGTTTGAGGTAATATTTACAACAAACTGCACTAATAGTTCTTTTTTGTATGGGTCTTCCCTTTTGAGTAGAAGTGACCTGGAAACTAGCAAAAATAATATGTCTTTTCTCACTTACGTGTTATAAAACTGAAGAAATGTTTTCTCTTTAGCAATTGTTACAAA